>OX155959.1:1539444-1580666 GCA_944548615.1 Micropterix aruncella
TCATTTTGAATCGATAACCAAAACTCCACCAAATCGGAACTGATGAATCTCGTTTTGAGGTTGTTGTCGCAAGAGAGTTCAATGAGACTCTCTTGCTCTTGTGTTGTGAATCCTGGCGGAGCTTGTGCATGGAAAGGATCTTGGATCCATGCATATTTTTCGATATCATCATCTTCAAAGTACTTCGAGAACCATTCTGTGAGCTTCGATAGGTGTTCCGTGAAAAGGGCCATCAGGTCTTGTGAGACAACCAGTTGCCGCATATTTATACAATTGCGGGAAGCAATTTTGACCGCTGCCTTCATTCATTTTTTTTATCCACAACTGCAGTTTCTTCCTAAACGCCGCAATTTTCTCCGATAGTTTCAGAATGTGCGTGTTTTTGCCTTGTAAAGAAAGATTCAAATTATTTAGTTTCTCAAATATATCGCATAAGTACGCTAGTTTTAGCAAAAAATCTGGTTCAGTAAAATATTTGGCGTTTTCATGACGTTCTTCCTGTAAAAAAGTGCGAATTTCTTCGTGTAATTCGAACACACGAAATAGGACATTTCCACGTGAAAGCCATCGTGAATTGCAGTAATACAGCAGGGCCGTATGTTCAGCTCCCATATCTATGCACAGTTTTTTAAAAAGTCTGGCCTTTAGAGGCCTAGTTTTTATGTAGTTTACTGCACAAATGACACATTCTAGTACTTCGTTCAGTTTAGAGCTCATTGACTTGGATGCAAGAACTTCCCTATGGATGATGCAATGGATCCATATAGCATTCGGTGCTTTTTCACGAATAAGCGCTTGTATACCTCCATACCTGCCAGACATGGATCGAGCACCATCAGTACATACACCAATACACTTTTTCCAATCTAAACCATTTTCTGCAATAAAATTGTCAAGAATTTTAAACAAGTCTTGGGCCTTCGCACTATTGGTAATGCTTTTGCAGAATAAAAGGTCTTCGACAATAATATTGTCAGCCAGAAAGCGTACATAGCAAATAAGATGTGCATCATTATTACTGTCAGTAGCCTCATCCAGTTGCAAACCAAATTCCTTGCTTTGCATTTTTTCAATTAATTGGTAATTGAGATCCTCAGCTATGTCATGGATTCTTCGACTAATAGTATTGTTAGATAAGGGCACCTTGGAAATTAATTTTCCAGCCGATTCTCCCACCATAATATTCACCATGTCGAGAGCAGCCGGTAGAATAAGCTCTTCTGCAATAGTATGAGGTTTTTTGCATTTTGCCACCCTGTATGCCACCTTGAATGATGCTAACAGTGCGTTGTTAGGTACTGTGGCTTGCTGAGTGAACACGTTTTTTGTTTTTATTAAATTTTGTAGTTTCCGGTGAAAAAAATCATGCGATTTTTCAGCCATAGTTGGATGAATTGTATCGAGATGTCGCTTTAATTTACTTGGAAGCATACTTTCGGATGAAAGTATTTTCAAACAAAGAACACACTGCGGTTTTTCTTCATTGTTTACTTCTATTGAAGTAAAACCAAAGTCCAAATAGCTATCATCGTATTTACGATATTTTCGCTTCTTTGGTTCCCCGCCGCCACTGGTAGATGCTTTATCACTATCACTTGAACTACCGACTTGTTTATTTAATAAAAATCTGTCCATTTTGCGTGAAACTTTTAACGGCAAATAAAGCGAAACACAACACGACGACACGTCCGTCCCTTCGCGCGGCTAGCTTGACTACTGACTTGGTAAACGGATATTGTGTTGCAAGCAAGCAGTCGCCGTCGGGTAAAGACGTGGGAGGGGTCCCTTGCTTGAAAACCGTTAGGTTTTCAAGCCCGTAGGTATTTTTCGGCGAGTGAGCGACGGCGACGAGTATGTACCTATGTTCTATAAAGATGCGACCGCTCAAAATAAAAATTGTTGCTTTGTAGGTTTGTGGTTTCGGGCCGCGAATATTTGTGGTTTCGGATAATGATAGAGGATCGACTCACGGCGCCCCTCTTTACTTTCTACGGCGCACCAGGGCGCCGCGGCGCACACTTTGGGAACCCCTGACTTAGTCAATAGATGTCCGTTTGCGTAAATGATAGTTTTCGTTATGGCTTTTGACGTGGTCACCCAAATAGTATACACACAAAAAAAATAACGATGTTTGAAAAAATAGTATACACGCCTGTTTGAAATACCCCCCCTCCCCCTTTCCATATATGTATGTTCAGCGACTTTTAATAGTTTCGGCGTTGTTTATTATTAAAATTCTCTAATTTTCACTATTTTTACATAATTACCATTTTTTTCGTATGGTGTACTAGTAATATTATAGAGGAAATGATTTTTGTCGACTTTAATTTATAGAGAAACGATACCAAACTCGACGTAGATATAATGAGCAAACCCGAATGTGACACAGCGGCCATCTAGAAAATCTTCTAACCCCTCCATGCCATTTACTTGCTATAGCTGGGGATTTAGTGCGATGTACCCTGCATTTTGTGATTAAAGGCTCATACTTGGCACAATTGTTCCTTAGGCGGTCCTGAGTGGATTTAGACCGGGAGCCATCGGCGGCCACCCCGCGGGTGGCGGGGGGAGGGGGTGGAAATTTGATTCCGCCGCGCGTCACTTTGAGCGTTTTATCTTTCGGACTATAAGTACTTGGGCAAGTTAGATATCATTTTCGGGTAACTCAATGATAACAAATTCATTTCTGGAAGAAAAAAAATACCTATCCATAGAAAATATATGAAATAATTGGTAAAATCCAAAAATCGTTGACATCTTTTTTTTACTTATACGAAGTTTACTTTTTAACCATAGGAGTTATCGGTATGAAAAAAATATATTCTGACAGCCACACTTACTTGAATTACAGACATATATTTTTTATTCGACTGATATTGTAAAATGTGAGTGAAAAAAATATAATTCATCGCACGGCAGACCGGCGTATTACGTCCGTTACGTAGAGACGGGCATCGACCCAAGTTAGATAATTACTTATCGGATTATTTAGTTTCTGCGATTGGCCAGTGAGTTAAAAACAAGAAGTACAATCGTTATTATTATTATGATAACTATATTATTATTGTTTTTACTATTTAATAAAAATAATTCATCATTCACACACCGTACTAACTGATATTTGTGCACATACCTTAAATACTCTAAGTATTAATTTGTCTGCAATCCCTACCACTTCGTTGAAAAAATAATAGTAAGTATTATATACATATGATATAAGCACATACCTACCCATACTTACTTAATTGCTAGGAGAAACTATTAAAACACTGAAAATTGGCTATTCTTTTGAATGCCTATTTTCAATTTTTTCATTTCATTTCAGGTGAAACAGGGGCAACAACCTCGCTTTTTGTGGCCCTATAAGTGAAAAATGTATGGGCTATGACTTTATAAATTTTATACCAATTTAGATGATGAATTTGTACTTTTAGTTTTTAAATGTATGATTAACTTTAATCTTATTATTTAACACTTTACTGACTATTTTGTATATTACCCCTAGGGTACTTTCAACAACTTTTAGTACGTTTTCGAACCTACTCGAATTATTGACTATTTCAATTATTAGGCTTCTATTTTGATTATTTAATTTTTTACTGACTATTTTAGTTAGTATGATGATTGACTCTTAGTAGGTACCCATTAACATTATTGACTCTTTTAATTAATAAGCCTTTATTTGGTTTTGTAATAAGATTTTACAATAAATAACTTTTAGTAGGTTCCAATGTTTCTAAGATACTATTTATCCAATCTAATAGCTAAATTATTAACAACCTATGTATGTTAAGTAAAGATTAGAGTAGTAATTAGATTTACTACCTAATACAAATATTTTGCCACGTCCAAGAGCGGTTTTTAGCCACCAATTGGACACGATGTAAATGTTATGTATGTTATATACTTAATATATGCTATCCAAACAAACATTATAAATTTTACCTAAGGCATTCGCAATATCATGACAGCAGAAGTACTTTCCAGTACCTTTGTGTTTTCCAGTACCTCTGTGCACCCACAGCTTCTCAAGCTGGGTAATTGTGGTAATTTGCCTTTCTGCTGCTGCTGGTCTGCGAAGCCAGTATCCATAGTCAATAGCATAATTTTTGTCAAGCCATGAGTGACAGTGTTAGATACATGCACCATCATGCGAGTGTCCACATCTTCGTGGTTACGTATCACGTAACCACGAAGAAGCGTACGCTTTGTATCACGTGTGATATTGGTTAAAATATTTGGTCCACCCATGTTGCAAACTTCCTTGCCGTTGTCAGAGCAAACAATCCTTCCTTAAGGAATTGTTCATCATCAAATTGGCCTAACCTTTAGGTAGTTTCGTCGTAGCAGTGACCCATGTTCTTTGAATGTTTCCTCTGTTAATATTTTTTTATGCTTTCATTGTTATACGTCCCAAACCATATCTACTTTTGAAACCCTGTTCTTTGCAGAGAAATGGTATACATACTGGTGTACCTATTCTCCAAAGTCTTCCTATATCCTGAACTCAGCATGTGGACTAATGCAGATCCATGTAGAGTGTTCGCTCGTGGGGGGCGTTTGGAACGGTTGCAGTGCCAAAAATACTAGTAATCGATTTTAGTAGGTCTGACCTTGTTCCAGATCGCAATTTACCCATTGAAGAAAGTGCTGGAGGACTGGCTTGGTTTTCTTGTGCCAAGAATGAATCGAAATCTTCTACTCTGTGCTCACAGGTTGCAATATAAAGTTTGCTGAATAGACTGCAGTCATTCTCAAGGCCTCTTATTTTTGCTTTCGTTTTGCTCTCACTCTTTTTTTACGTATTTTAATAACTTGTATAATTATATTGTGTATATACTTGTTGTATAATGAGACATCATTAAGTTTGGTTGGATCCAGTAAACTTTTTTTATAGTTTATGTGTAATCTTCCTTTACAAATGTTATGTATTTAGGAGCAATAGCTTTACAAGATCAAAAACTCTTTGCCGCTTTTTTCTATATTGAATACTGCATTTACAACTTCAATACATAGAAGTCTGGAGACTGTTCGACAAAAGGATTTCCTGGAGTATTTATTGTAGCTACCGGTGATTGCAGGTCTAGAATAAAGTTCTTCTTATTTGCGGCAGTGTCAGAAAGATGGCTGCCGTGTTCAGCTGTTCTCCGTAACAAAACATCCGGCTCAAAACTGTAAACGGTATACCAATTCAGGTCCAGCGAGAAGCCACTTAGTCAGGGTTTTCAGTCAAACCAATCAATTCTGTGATGTGTAAAATAATATTATGTTGCATAATGAAGAAGTAATCACAAACTATTTAGCGTAAAGATGAATGTAAGTGTAAAAATAGGTCCTACCTATGTACATCTCCTTTTAATGTGGCACTCATTTGCTCATGTGCTTGGTCCAAAGCCATCCCCGTAAACTTGCGATCGCTTTTTCGACCCAACTATTACACATTTTCAAAGTGCTTTAATAATTCTCCGTGCGGCAGACAAATTCTTTCACTGTTTACTACTAAACTGAGTGGATGGACCAAAAGGTCACCAAAGGAGCGGGCACTGTTTGCTCAAAAGAGCGAGTAGTGCCCGCGCCGCTCTGCAGCTTGACGAACTTATCAACGCATTATAACGTATGGTAAAATGCCCTCCCTTATGTAATTAAGTAGGTATGGGTAGGTATGTACTTGTATATACTACTTGCTATTATTTTTTCGACGAAATAGTAGGGATTACAGAAAGAATAATACTTACGTAAGTATTTAAGGTATGTTAAGCACAAGTAATTAGGTACGGTGTGTGAATGATGAATTATTTTTATTAAATAGAAAAAACAATAATAATATAATTATCATACTAATTATTACCATTGTACTTGTTATTTTCAACTCACTAACCTATCGCAGAAACTAAATAATCCTATAAGTACTTATCTAACTTCGCTCGATGCCCGTATCTACTTAGCAGGCGTAATACACCGGTCTGCCGTGCGATGAATTATATTTTTTTCACTCACTTTTTACCATGGCAGTCCAATAAAATATATATTGGTGTAACTAAGATAAATGTGGCTTTCGGAATATATTTTTTGAATACCGCTACCTCTTATGGTTAAAAAGTAAACTTTAAATATGTAAAAAAAATATGTGAATGATTTTTGGATGTTACCAATTATTTCATATTTTTTCTATGGACCGTTATTTTTTTTCTTCCATAAATGAATTCCTTATCATTGAGTTACCCAGAAATGATATCCCACTTGCCCTAGTACCTATAGTCCAAGAGATATAGGGCTCAAAGTGACGCGCGGCGGAATCAAACTTCCACCCCCTCCCCCCGCCACCCGCAGGGTGGCCCCCAATGGCTCCCGGTCTAAATCCACCCAGGACCACCTAAGAAACAATTGTGCCAAGTATGAGCCTTTAATCACAAAATGCAGGGTTCCCATACAAACTGTTGCACTAAATCCCCAGCTACTACGTACGTTTCGATAGCAGCCCATAGCATAAGTTGTATCAGATCTAAAATTCAATCCGTGTCTTTCGGATTTTACACATACTCTTATACCGTTGGTGTTCGCTCTGTCAGTATGACAAGTTAAGGGTGCCGAGAAATAAGAAAAGAGCTTTTAAAAATATTTGTCTGACGTCAAACTGCTGGGGATCAAATTATTTTCTAACCCTAGGCGTTTTTTCTTTAAACATGTTTTATTAGATATCAGACGTATATACATTCACGCATAAATCGATATCGACCCCATTGCAAATTTTGACCATGATTTTTTTTAAATTAGGTAGGTTTATATTGTGTTTTCAGTCCTCTGGTATGGCAGATCCCGAGATCACGGGTATGGATAAGATATTGAAGGATGACTACAATATAGAGGTAAGTCTTTAACGTTAGTTTGATTGACTTAATATCAGAAGAAGTTTTATTCTTAGAAGCATTTCAATTATTATAATTTATTAAACATTTTCCGCAGGTGGGTAATAATAATACGAGTACGAAGACCCCCGAGAAAGTGGAAGGAAGGCGAATTATTGACTTCAGTTATTTATTTAACGAGTTAAAAATTATAAGCAACCATGGTCCATTCGCGTGTAACTTGAGTAACTTAGAAGTTGTTTCCGAAAAGTGAACAGGTTTAAAATCTAAATTTCACTTTAAATGCAATATGTGCCGAAAAAGTTTTATTATTCATTCAGAGCCGGAAAAAGTTCACTTTGATTTAAATTATAGTGCCATTTCTGGAATAACGGCAATAGGTAGTGGTTTTTCCCATTTAGAACAGTTTTTATCTGCCATGCATGACCCAGTCATATTATTTAAAAAGTCAACGAAGCATTTTTAACACATGGCAAGACACAGCCATTGAATGTATGGAAAATGCGGCAGCACGGGAAAGGGATGCGGCAATGAAAGAAGGCAGGGTCGATAAAAACGGCACCGCCATGATTGATGTTGCTGCAGATGGCTGTTGGAGTAGACGGTCGTATGGTAAGAACTATTCTGCGTTGTCGGGGGCTGCAGCCATTGTAGGTAAGAAGTTCGGTGAAGTTCTATTTATGGCTGTAAGAAATAAATACTGTTGCATTTGTGCTAGATATGAAAAAAAAAACTTCCAGTTCCCGCACACCAGTGCTTTAAAAATTATGCTGGAAGTAGTACTAGTATGGAAGCCGATATCTTAGTAGAGGGCTTCAAAAGATCTATAGATATGCATGGTGTCATATACGCGAGAGTTATTTCAGACGGAGACTCGAGCAGTTACAATAGAATATTGCAATCCCGTCCTTATCCTTCACATACTGTGGAAAAAATAGAATGTAAGAATCACATCTTACGTAATTTTTGTAACAAATTACGACTTGCCGCAACAGATACAAAATATAAATTACAAAGCAGAAAAGAGTTGAAAACTGAGAGAATATTGTCTATGCGTAAAGTAATATGTAATGCTATTAAATATAATAAAGCTCAAGATAATCCACTGACTGAAAATATAGATAATTTGTATACCGATATAATGAATGCACCGTTACATAGTTTCGAAAATCATAAAAACTGTAAAGTTTATTACTGCTCTAATTTATTGACAGCTCCTCAAGATAAAAATATAGATATTATGCTTACGATTAAAAACGAACCTATCTGGCAGAGAATTGATTTTATTACGTCATCAGTAGCAGTTCACGCTAGAAGTTTAATTCACGACGTAGATAGCAGTGTAGTCGAGCGATTTAATGGTATTATTGCTAAGTTCATTGGTGGGAAAAGAATTAATTATTCATTAAGACAGTCGTATGAAGGTCGATGCCATGCCGCTGTAGTATCTTTTAATACGGGAATGCCATTAAGTAAACTGCAAAAAAAGATTTTAGGCCGAAGTTCCACGGGAAGATTAAAGCGTATGGAATCTAGGAGGCTTAAAAGACTTTCAACTTCAAAAAAATATTTAAGGAAAAAAAATCGAAAGCTAGTTCTTTCGTATTCCACTGCCGATTATGGAGAACATTGTAGCAAACCAGATTTGCCATTTGAAGTATTTGAAAGACGCCAAACAGCATTCTTGGATAACCTAGAAGAAAACAAACGAAACCGAGAAGAAATAGAAAACCGTACTATTTTACAGGGTGACAGTAGTGAATGGTTAGAATTACATAGAAGTAAATATACTTCTAAATTAGAAGCTGTTAATAAACAGCTTCTAATTTTGGCAAAGTGGTTAAAAAATTGGAACATACAAGTTGTAGCAACTTTGTAAAATCAATGCTATATCCCAAGAGCTTGTCCCATGTACCATCGATATGTCATGGTAAAGAACATGAAAAAATAGCATTGTTACAATTGAGTATTCAAGAGGGAATTGATATTCAACCATGCGGGTTATTTATTGATGCAAATATACCTTACTTAGGAGCAACACCGGATGGAATATCGGGAGATAATTTAATAGTCGAGGTAAAGTGTCCTATAGCTGCTTTTAAAATGGGAATAGATGAATCAATTCGATTAAAAAAGGTATCCTTTTGGCAATATAAAGAGAATAAATTAGAAATCAATAAAAAACACCATTGGTATATACAAGTTCAGGGTCAGTTACATATTACAATGAGAGATATGTGTCTTTTCGCCGTTTGGTCTGGGAAAGGTATACCTCTGAAAACGGAATATATAAAAAGAGACATTTTTTTTTGGGAAGATGTTATGGAAGAGAAACTTAAAAGATTCTACGTGGAATGTTTGTTACCAGAATTGGTAGATCCGAGAATTCCAAGAAATGAAAAAATTAGAGAACCCGTTTACATTTTAGAAGCTATCAAATTAAAGGAATCTACAAAACGTTCACTGCAATCTTTTCCAATAACTTCTACAAAAAATAGACGGCTATCATTTTCCGCTGATCCAGACAGTGATATTAATACGAATAAAGAAAATGACGCTACAAATAGTAATACCAATATACAAAGTGGCATAATGGACAAAGCAACAGTAATTCCATTCGATCATTACTAGTTAAGAGCCCTATCACATATTTTTTCCAGAAAGGCAAGAAAAGTGGATTTTTGGCGTTCTAATTCCAAGAAATGAAGAGATTTCTACAAACTTTAATTACTGAATTACCTGGACCATTTCTTGATGTTGACCATAGCGGCCTTTAATTTTAGATATAACGAATATTATTTACTTATTCAGCCCATTTTCCGAAAGTCGTTATTCGTAAAACGCTCGGAAGGCAAACTTTGAGCTCCTTAATACAGTAATATCACTACAACGAAAACCGTATACTATTTTTTTTATGTCCGTCATGTATTCTTGTTGACCATAGCGGCCTTATTTTTTCGTTTTTTGACCACATATCCAAGGTATACATTACTTACAATTACACAAAATTTAAAAAAAAACTTCCTGTATCATTCTAATTTTCTCAGAAATAAAATAAGATTCTTATATAATACTTATACTATATTAAAGTTCACTCTTTTAGCAATACGACATAATATAAATTATTGTCATTAGAAAGGAGAAAACACTGCAAAAAACAATTAGAAATTGTGTATATATTTGCTTGCGCAAGAGAAGAGCGCTCAGTGCCGCGGTTTTCTCCCAGGGTTGAATAGTTATTTATTTATTTTTTTATTTATTTATCCTATCTTTTATAGTTACATCCAAAAAAAAATGCGTTCATTTTTTAAACTCATTTTAAAAGAATACCTACGCTATTTTGTAATAGGCCTCTTAAGGCGACGTACTACATAGAAAATAAACCGTATCTGAATTTTTAGGCCCCGTCTACTTACCTCTCCCTTCGCGGCGGGGCAGGTAATAATTATTTTGACTCATCTCGCAGATTCAGATTGACAGATGTCCGCTTGACAGGTGACAATTGGAGAAATGCCTTCAACTGTTTTGAATAAAGTTTTCCAAGGGCTTTTAAATGACATAAATCGCAATTCATGTTCCGCTTTAGTATTTTTTTGATAATGATAATGACAGTTTTTGATAGTATTTTTTCCCAGTGTCCCATTTCATGTAAAACTTAACCCATTATAGATCCAATATCCTTTCTTCCAAGTGTTACTTATTTACAGAGAACCGTCGAAGGCATCCATCTTAAGCAATCGCATAAATATTTTACGCAATGCCAGATACTAATGTATATTACTGGTATGACTATTTGTCATTTGTATGTATATTCTCCTTGTGGCAGTTGCCTAGTAAATGTATACAGAGATGATAACTTCATACAAACCTCTCTGACTAAATTAGAATCATTCTACTTTAATTGGCTACTACATCAGTGTTATGTAAATTATAGCAATGTTTAGATTAAGGTTCATTTAATATCTATAGGTTCATGTTTAGGTATTTCATTACATAAAGGATTTATTGTTGGATTAAGTACTTGTTTTCTGCCTGTCTTTTTTCTTTCTGTTGCATGTATTCGATCCATGGGAACGTCGGGGACTTAAATCAAAATCAAAATTGAACTTGACGGAAAAAGTGGTCACTGGTTTTCATTGGCTTTCTTTCCAGTTGATATTATTTATAGAATTGCCGGAAAGAATAATTATATAAAATATAATGTATAATTATTGCCTGTAAATACACTGAATAAAAACTAAACTGAACTGGAAGTACGATTTATTTTATTTAGTTTTTTGAACATATGTACTTATTTATCATATATATCATTCACACACATCATACATATACTGTTATTTTACTGGGCAATTCGGTTTATGGCGCTTATACCCTATTACCTTTTAACCTTCGATATGTTAATAAATTGCAAAACTTGCCTAAATATTCTTATTCTGATAATATGACCAATAAACATGACCTATCGATTTAAATTATTTTTTTTTAATGTGAAAAACTACTTTTTGTGACTTAAATATAAAAGTTAGACATATGCTGTCGCTGACTTTTTTGTAGGCATTATCAAGCTCTACAACTTTTTTCTAGAACTTAATCATATATCTCTCACCGTTAAGGCAGCGTTAGTTAGAAACCTTTTCGTCGACCGTTTTTTCCGACTTATTTTGGAAATCCGACTACCACGAAAAAGTCTTTACATTTTCGGATTAATATATAGCCTATGACACTCACAAATAACGTGGCTTTCTATTGGTAAAAGAATTTTCAAAATCGGTTCAGTAAATCCAGAGATTACTTCCTACAACGTCACAAACTTTACCTCTTTATAATATTAGTATCTAGACGACACGGTCGCGGTTACATGTCGAATCATCTCTTTAACTATATATGCAGTAAAAGGAAAAAGTGTTTTGTTTTAAACACTTAAGACGATAAATTTACCTATTTTGATAATAATTCATAATTGTTGATAATATGACCAATAAACATGACCTAACGATTTAAATTATTTTTTTAATTTGAAAAACTACTTTTTGTGACTAAAATATAAAAGTTACACATATGCTGTCGCTGACTTTTTTGTAGGCATTATCAAGCTCTACAACTTTTTTCTAGAACTTAATCATATATCTCTCATCGTTAAGGCAGCGTTAGTTAGAAACGTTTTCGTTCGACCGTTTTTTTCGACTTACTTTGGAAATCCTACTACTACGAAAAAGTCTTTACATTTTTTGGAATAATATATAGCCTATGACACTCACAAATAACGTGGCTTTCTATTGGTAAAAGAATTTTCAAAATCGGGTCAGTAAATCCAGAGATTACTTCCTACAACGTCACAAACTTTACCTCTTTATAATATTAGTATAGATTACTGCCACCGACCGCGATCTTTAGTTGCGAGCGCATGTCCCAATTGCGACGTTACATGTCATTGTCGCATACGCGCCGTGCGCGACGACAGCGCTAATTTTACGCGGTGGTCGCGCGCAATCAAGTAGTTATAACCGTGTACTCATAGAGGGCGCTAAAAAATACCCCTACCGTAATCATACCCCGCTTCATTCCCGCTTACCTCACCCCTCGCCTGTCTCAAGCGAAAGTTGAATTTGATTTAGCCAATAGCGTCACCTTAAAATGGGACTTGTGCAAAGAGATTTATTTTATTAGCAGTTTTGATTATGGTGGTTATTGGATTTTTACTTTATTCTTTGCGAGGATATGAAATAATAATTTTTTATATTATTTATTTATTCGGGCTTATAGGTCGGTTGATTGTTTGAAGAAAGAAAGAAAGAGAAATGTTTTGGCGCGGTTTTGTAATTTGCAGTTCACCGTGCCGGTAATTTGGGGGTACCGTACTTTCAAGGCTGATGATTTATGGCGGTTACGGATTTTGTATAATGTTTGTATAATTTTGAAAATTTTAATGTAAAATATTTAATAAACGTTTGTTAATTAGGGATGATTTAGACTTATATAACTGTTGTGGAGGTACATTTGCATTACAAAAAAAAAATGTAGGGTAATTATAAAATTTGCGGGACCGGAGGTGGGTAGGATCGCTCGCTGTGAAAAAAAATCTGTGGTTCTAAATGAGGTATGCAAAAAAAAAATTGTGTATGTAAGAAATATAAAATCTTGAAAAAAAAGATGGGGAGGGAAGGGTGTTTAAAATATGGTGCTTTTTTTATGGAAAATTGAGTTTTTTGAACAGGAAATTACAAAAGTAAAAAAATGTATGATATCTTCAGTTGACGGGTACGTATAAAAACAGTTCTTAAAAAAAATTCAGAGAATGTCAGAATGTAATGCGCGGGGTAAAAAAAAATTGACCCACGTTGGTGCCAAAAGTTGTAATGTGTATTGAAAAAAAAAATTGCCTCCTCGTTGGAGCGACAGAATGTTGTAATGGGTATTGAAAAAAATTTTGCCCCCACGTTGGAACGCCAGAATTGTAATGAGTGCCGATTATTTGGAAAGCTAATGTTGATGAGAATTTTCGAATTGAAAATGAATTTCATGAATACGCGAACAAAAAGGTGAGGGTTTTCATTTTATGAGTGTCAGAACGACCTGGGCGCCAGTTCCGTATTCACTACTTGGCTCGGTTCACTCAAAACTGCATGTAAGGACTCCCGACGGCTATTGTACGGCCAATATCAATGTGCACCTGAAGTCATAAAGCATTAGGCCGGACGACGCGCGTAAGGATGTCCAACAAGTCGACGTTGCTTATCGATAATTTACTCAAATCAAATAAAATAATTTATTCTCTTAAAAACTTATGTGTAGTTGCGTAGACATTGTATCATTGCTTACATTTATACTTCTTACATTATTTAATTCCCTATAATGTTGCCGAACAAAATGAAAAATATTTATTATTTAGAATGTCGTACAAAAATACATCGGGATTTTTTTATAGAAATCGTTTTTTTAACCATTTTTTTTAATGTGGAGTTTCTTGATTTGGTATTTTAAATGGCATTAAAATTGAAATTCTTCGTGTCGCTATCATCACTATCATTATAATGAGTTTTCAGGGAATAAAGGGAATTCAAGAGAAATCAATAATGACTAAGCCAATACATTACAGTGTTGCGAAATACATAACTGATGAATTGAAATATTCTGATAGATAAAAGTAGCGATTGCAAAATATTTAACGACCAAATTCAAGCATTTGTGTCATTGTCACCTAATTAAATGTAGCTCTGTAATCAATTGTAGTTTGCCGGCAGTCAGTTAGAGTTTGTCTGTCGAGCAGTGCGGTGCAGTATAATTTCTAACAGTGCAACTAAGGAGGATTTACAACCATCAATGGAGACATTATTTTGTAACGTGGAGTTACTAAAGTTGAAGGGCGATATTAACATACTAACTCGGTGTCTTATCCATAACGTTTTGACATTTTTTGACGAACTTAAAAGAGACCCAGCAAAAATTTCTGTCATCAATCTTAATAAACCTCAAGAGCTGACGGCGTCAATTTGTGGAGTATCTTTGCGGACTGTCAAAAAAATAAAACAAGAAGTTTTACAATCAGGGCTTCCTACTACACCAAGAGAGACGTTTAAGAAGCCGGCAACTGTAACCAATTTAGATAACTTCGAAATCGATGTGCTGAGACGTATCATCACATCATATTATGATAACGGAGAATATCCTACCGTGGACAATATACTCAACAAATTTAAGGATGCCATACCTGGATTTAAATGCGGGAAAAGTTCCATGAAAACCATTTTGCAGAGTATAGGTTACAAATATCGAAGAAACGAAGAAAGCAGAAATACAAGAATGGTGGAGAAAAAAAAACATTGATTTTGAAAGTACCGAGATTGTAGAGGAGTTAATACGTAAGGTGAAAGCAAGTAATCCTTCGAAAGTGTATGCTTTGGATCAATTGGCAAACGAATTAGGACACGAATTGATATGCTTACCACCATACCACTGTCAATATAATCCTATTGAGCTCATCTGGGCTCAGGTTAAAGGAGAAGTCGCTTCGAAGAACAATACGTTTAATTTATCAGATGTCGAGAAATTGTTTCACGAAGCCGTCGAAAATGTTACACAGGAAAATTGGGCCAAGTGTGTTAAACACGCGGAAGATCTGCAAAGAGCTGATTTTGAAAAATATATTTACAGAGACCAGCACCGTTTGGTTATAAATCTACAAGATAGCAGCGACAGCAGTTCAGATGACGAGTAAAATATAGCTTTTTTAATATATTTTTTTAGCCTGACCAACCTATAATTGTATTTTTTGTTAAAATGTAATTTGTAATATTTAGTACTTAGTTTCATGTTACATTTTAAGATAATATTTAGGTTAATGTAGATATTTTTTTTAATATTCTTTAAACTTTTATTTCACTTTATTGTTGAATGTATACGTTAGTTTGTATTTATGAAAATTTTTCTTAATAAATGAGTTTAAAACTAACTAAACCAATTATTACAAATAACCCATCGAAAATTTTCATCATAATCTATAATATCCAACGATATCTCTTGTCATCTTTATCGATCCAACCATCGATCCATCATAATCCATCGATATTCCATCGATACATCGATACTGCTATTATTATTTTTAAAACACGCATCCCCATAGTGCGAGCGAAAGACAGCGAGTGTGAGCGAGAGGTCCGGCCTAATGATTTATGACTCCAAGTGCACGTTGATAATGGCCGTACAGGAGGTCCTACCACTGGGAAGCAGTACGGATAGGTAGTGCCGGTAGCTAACAGCCCTCAGGGGTGGTGAAACTAGCCTATCCGCCTGTTAACGCGAGAGTACCTGCGTCGTATGCAGCCGACCTTGAGTTTACGGGAAAGTCTAGTTTATGGGAGAAGTTAAGTCGTGGTTCAATTAAGAATTATTAAGTTTTAGATTTTGGAATAATTTAATTGAAATAATTTAATTACGATAATTTAATTGAAGCAATCTAAGTTTCGGAACAATTTAATTAATGACCGACGTATCAGGCGTCTCGAAATGATAATGCACTTTTAAAATGATTCCCGCAGGGTCTATCTCCAAGAATCTAATATTAATCAAAGGCTAATGGAAATTAAAGTGAATTAAATGTCGTCTCATTAATAGAAATGAGTACTTGATATTATATAGAGCATCTGGTGCATTAGGACCTTTATCGGTATCGATTGCAGAGTTGCCTTTCGCCGGAATCCCTGTGGGTATTCCGGATTGTTACCTTAAAAACCTTCAGAAATGAAAAGAGAATATTCTGATTAAAGACTGTACAGTATTTATTCGAAAGATATATTACAGTGTGGAAATCCGGCCGTAAGTTTATTCTTACAAAGTCTTAATCAATTATCATATTCGAACTTATATTTTAAATGAGAGGGTTAACCGTGGTATTTTAAATGTGAGAATTCATATATTCAAAATGAAGAAGTATGCGAGCGAGTGGATGTGGAATTTCAGGAAAATTGGATGGATTGGTATGGCCGCGATTTCGCGGGTATTTTAATTATCCCTCAGGTACCATGAACATCGGTTTCCTCTAATGGTGCGTTAAAATGGGGACAACGACCTAGCTTCGCCGACCTGGTATTAAGGCTGAAGGCACGTACGTGTTTCGCGATTATTCAAATCGTGGGAATTCTCCTATTATTCACTTCCCCAGCCGTAGTACGTTATCCTACTTTAAATTATGAAGATTTAAGTATCCTTTAGAGAAATTAACATGAGTCTACGTGTCGACAACGGCTCGGAGATTCAAAACGGGACAGTTGCCCTTCAAAACCCAAAAAGGGGTACCGACGCGATGTAAGATCGCGCGGTAAGAATTTTACTGGAAAATACACTGAATTGAACGGGACTTGCCAGAGATATCCTTGAGCGATGTCCGTCGGGCTGCTTGGCTGGTTTCACTTATGAATTTATTTTGCTTTCTACGCGATTAACGACTTTATTCTTTCAACGGTTTTTTGATTATGGCGGGACCGGGCCAGGCCGGCCCCGCCGACGTGCGTACTCGTCCGTCGTCCAGAGAAGAAGAGAGGTGAATGGGGGTAAAAAGCGGTTTGCCGTTTCAAATTATCAGCGGCCGATAAGAGATGTGGCTTGCCAGCTGCGATATTAATTGTTAATGCCCAAAAAAATGTCCGGTCCTTATTTTGGACATTTTATGTAAAGCGTAGTCTTTACACATTTTAGATTTAATGATTAAGCCATTCCATAGCCAAATCGATATTAATTCACTAAAATTTCAAATTGTAAGCATGTGGATTAAATTAAATTGCTCTATGTTATTTAAATATGATTCTAATAATAATTTTGATCAGAATCGGATAAGTTGAAATGCGAAAAATACCGAATTTCGAAAACACAAAAGCAAACAGTAAATATATTAATCCAAAGCACATATTACTAAGACACCAATGGATAAGTATAGTAAAGTATTAGGTGCTATCATAACTAAGTGAAATTTGAAAGTGTCATCCAAAGTATCATCAAAAGATATATTTAAAAACGTGCAGAAGTTGACATTTGTATATCAACAATAATATATGATATTATAGAACCAAAAAATGGCATTAGGAATTTGTAATTAATCGAGAATATGATGTACATCAATTCAGGAGAGCCACGGATAGCGTAGGAGCAGAAACGCCGGCATGCCTCTTTAGTGTCTGTTTCTGAAATTGAAATATGATGAAAATATCAGTTACAAATAAAATAATGTAAATCAATAAATAAATTTCATACTTATATCATTACAGCATAGCGCTTTGCATAAAGTTGTAATAACAAGATTATTTAAAGAATTGTATCGGTGAATCACGCCGCAGAATTGAACCAAAAGAGAAATTATATACAATTCCCAAAGCACCAGGATTACTGTCAGGTTTTCAAACTGAAACATTTAATAAATAATTATTGCTGTCGTAGTAACTCAAGTTATGATATTCAAACCTCTAACAAACGTGATGTCTATAAAACAAAAGGGCAATCTTATTACTTACTTTATCATTATTAGAAATTTGTATTGTGACCATTATAAGGCTCAAAAAATTGTAGAAGATATGGATAATGCTCAATAAGGTATACATATATGTCAACGTCGCTGCGATAATCAAAGTTCCCATAAATGCATTTAACAAATTATTTATACTTTTCACATACTGAATATTAACTGACACTATTCCCAAATCTTGAGATTTTCTTTCTTTAAATTTTGAGAAAAAATTGGCCAGAGGATGGTCGTTGTCATCCTTTCGCTTGTTCTCATATTGGACCATTAAATGTTCATGAATATTAATTTCATTAGTCAAAATGTTTTGTAATCCATCTTTTATGGCGTCGATTCTTATGCATAAATCATCTATGTCAGATTGAAATTGCAGTTGAGATATCGCATAAATAAGAGTTAATAGATGAATGTAGCAGTATTCGATATGTTCGATTTTAAGTGACCAAATAAATGGAATGACTAATCCATAGCACAAAAGTGCACATATATATTTCAATTTAAATTTCTTGCTAATGGCAAAACGTAACTTCAAATCCATCTGTTCATAAACCTTCTGTACAATTTTGTACCGGTCATTAATTCCGATTACTACCATCAATTTTTCAATAGTCACATACATAACTATAGTTGTTGAATGTAATATAAACAGACTTTGATGCGCATTCGGTATACTGCCAGATGATGAATCTTTCAGGTAAAATTTTATAACCCACCAACCAGTGTAAATATGTACAATTATTATTACGAAATAATAGAAACGAACGTAGAGCGAAAGCGGCCTAATTTTTGTTCCGCTCAATTGGTATTTAGCGAAACCTAAAATTATTGAAATTATGTTTATAACATTTCTAAAATATCCTATTATATATTTTCTTCTTTGATTGCAGTAGGCTTTATATATCATGTTGTAATCAGAATTTTCAACCTCTAAGTTTGTGTTATAATATAACGTCAAAGTGATATTAACGGCACGTGAAACGACAACGACGAGCTTATATGTAATTTATTGTAGCTTCGACCTAATTCATTAGAATCTTATAAGGTAATGTTGACACAGTAAATATATTGGCTCACTGTAATTGCATTAGCTTTAATGAAAGTTTACCCAATTAATTTAATATTCGGTAGGCTATTTCCAAATTAAACTGGACAACAAAATTTTGGGTTCATATAGATTTTTTGACGCTGATTTAATATACTTAAATGGTTTGTATCTATCAATCATAGTTTTTTTAATTATAATTTTTTTAAAACAACACCATTTTTTTACATTTCTGAAATCACATCAATTTTAACATTCTTAAAATCTGCTTCATTTTGATTTTCTGGTGTACTGTTGTGTAATTAAATCCGTCTTCAGATTCCAGCAGTAGTCAGTTGGCATTCTTGGGTTCCACTTCTTCATGGTGAATATTTTCAGGTGAAAACATTCACCGTGCTCGTCACTCACAGATCCGAGATTATTTGGGAAAAAAATCCAGATGGGAATCGAAGAAGTTGATCTCACGAATATTAATAAACTGAATTAAAATATTACACAGATTAAATAGCAACTTAAATTTCATGTACATTGCACTTGCATAGTTCGTGCCCATGTGCTTTCTGGAGAAGTAAGAAGGGCAAATGCTAAAACTAGGGATGATAGGGAATTTTAGACACCATATTCGAAATCAGCGCTCAACAATATTCAGCACATATTTGTTTGTTTGTTTATTTCTACTCTTTATTGTGAAAATTCACAATGGGTGGCTTTATTGTCATATGACAATCTCTTCTAACCAACCTACTATGACATGTTTATATATATGTGTGCGTGTAACATATATGTAAGTGTGTGTCTTGTATAAATAAATACAAACGGAGCTGCCATGGAATTCACCGACCGGAGTCGGGCCCATCATAATACTATTTTTACACTTCTGGGGGATGAGCAGTGGATTCCGGACTTACGAACCGGCTGTGGTAGGTTTAGGACAGCTGTCTTGCCACATGTGAGCGTTCACCTTGCCACCCATTCACTCCCCCTTCGAAGCCATAGAATTTGAGATGCGCAAATCGCAGTTTTAGATAATTTTTCTAAGAAAGAGTTGATTAGTGTTTCTTAAATATTAATGATTCGATCTACAGAATTGAAAATGCAATTCCGTCAATTTGATCCCAACGGATGACCCAGCCGGGAATCGAACCTGGGACCATACAATGTAAGATCAGGCAACTTAACCACTATGCCATCGGGCCCGTGTTCACCGTTTTCATATTTACCATGATCAAAATCATTGTTGTCCATTGTTATAAATAAAACATAAAAATATGTAGAGAACTTGTGTCATGCCTTATAACATATTGATATATTTCAATAATATCGCAGTATTCAAAGTTTGTATGAACCTATACAGCATATTATCATATAATATATTACTTTCCGTTATAAATTTTAATATAGTTTACTCAGGGACGTATGAAAACTTGTGGGAAATACAGGCCTTTCCACCTATAAAGGGCTTTTAGGAGAATAGTGATAAATTGAAAATATATATATATATATATATATATATATATATATATATATATATATTTTCAATTTGAAATTATGTTTATTACTAAATAAATGAAATGATAAAATAATGAAAGGGCACTTATCTGGTCTGTGGTGACCAGGAGTGACTCCACGCCTTATTCGTCTCTTCCTTCAGCGCTTGCTAGGTGTTTCCTGCTGTGGTATTGGAACCTGATCAAAATGGCAGCGGCAACACAACAATGCGAGACGAGAATGAATGCTGGAAAATAATAGGCGATTAGTGTTTCTTAAATATTAATGATTGTTATAAAATGTATATCAATATTTCGGCTCAGCCGTCGTCAAGATATGTGACATTTCTGAAATCGAACAATTCGTTGAAAATTTAAATTCAAGGAATCGAACAAAAAGAAATGGATTAATAATATTTTACACGATTTAGTTAAGGTACCTTAACCAACCGTGCAAAACGTTATTTTTAATGAATGATTATAAATTAAAATAAAAAGCATTTGATGATTATGATAATATGATAAACCTTATTAATTTTGCCTATTGAGACCGGAACCTTTGCAAGCGCCTAAAATATAAATATAAGCTAATTCCCAAGATTTGACGTCCCTTTCTTTTGCATTATCACCCAGGCATTTTATTATTTTAACTTTAAAACATTGATCAAAAGATAAATTATGCGCCCTGGCATGTAAAGATATTGGGAGTTGGCTTTCATTTCCTACACTAGCCCTATGATTATTTAGTCTAATATTAAGTGGTGTTGTTGTTCCACCGATATAAAAGGCATCACAAGTCCTGCACAGAAGTTGATATACTATATTTTTTGAAATACAACTGCAATGAAAGGGAACCCTGTAACTATTAGTAGTATTTGGACTGGTAAAAAAAGGACTTAGATCTAACAGAGGACAAGTTTTACAACGTGGACGACCACAAGGTTGAAGGCCAAAAGTATTATTACCAATAGAGAAATTTTGATTATTTTTTGTTTTGTTTAATATTGATCTAATATTAGGTGGTCTGCGGAAAGATAAAATTGGCGGTGAATCTAAGAGATCCTTAGTAGATGCATCATTAGAAATGATGGGGAATAAATCAGATAATATATCTCGCAGTTTCTCAGCACCAGGAAAATAGGTGGTGCTAAGGAAGATTTTATTATTATTATTATTTTTATTTGAAGTAATTTTAGGTTTTGGTATATATTTTACTTCAGAGTTTAGAATATGTTTATCCAATAGAGGAGCAGGGTATTTTCTTTCAAGAAGAGATTGCTTTAGATTATTGAGATATTTATCTAAATTTTCTTTGTTGTTAACTAAACGGTGTCCGCGAATGGACATTGAATAGGGAATGGATCTCTTGGTGTGAAATGGATGACAGCTATCAAAGTGTAAATACTGTTCTTTATTTGTAGGTTTTATATGAATCGCGGTTTTAATTTTACCTTCGGAAATTGTTAAATCAACATCTAAGAAAGTAATTTGTGATTTAGAAATGGTATGAGTGAAATTCAAAGGGCCAAAATTATTTAGGTCGTCATATTTGACGACCTAAATAATTATGGTTCCAGGGCTAGCGTTTATAATTAACTTTAAAAAAACATAAATGGTAAAATCCTATCTGGTATCTCTATAGGACGAATGCTTTTACACTCCAAAAAGTTATTAAAAACCTTAAAAAAGGTGGAGCTGGTAGCGATGTGGTTTGAGTTCAGAAGTTTTTTCCAGCGTACCGATTAGTCATATAATAAATAGAAGTATCGGATGTAATTTATTTCCTGATGATATGAAATGCGGTAATTTTATCACTCGTTCTTAATAACTGTAGACAAATCTTGTTATTAAATACTATATCCAAGTACCTAGCTTACCTTTTTAAAGATCTTGGTCTCTCCAGGAAAATAATCAACTCCTTTCTAGAAAAATTATCTAAAACCGCGATTTCTGCATATCTAATATTCTATGGCTTCGAAGGGGGAGTGAATGGGTGGTAAGGTGCCGCTCACATGTGGCAAGACAGCTGTCCTAAACCTACCACAGCCGGTCGTTAGTCCGGAATCCATCGTTCACCTCCCAGAAGTGTAATAATTATATATGATGGGCCCGATTTTTGGTCGGGGAATTCCATGGCAGCTCCGTTTTTATTTTATTTATTTGACCATGTAATTATTGTTTTATATTTCTTTGTTTTTTTTTTATTAAACTTTATTTCTTCTCAATTTTTTAGGTTTAATTTGTTTGAGTATTATTGTATTTTTTTAATGTACAAACTTATGTATCTTTGTAGTTGATTCGGATTGAGTATTAGATAGTAATTTAATTAGATTTATTTTATATGTCAAGTAATTCATTAATTAAAAATATAAAGAGTTCATTTAGATAATGTTTCGCCGTTAATGTATCAATGGAAAGAGTTTTTGATAGTGACTATTAAATATTAAAATAAAAAAACAAAAATGATTTAAATAAAAGTATAATATATTTTAAATCTTTAAATGTCAATCTATTTTAAACAACTGTCAATCTATTTTAAGCAAAGCATAAAAATAATTATATAATTGCATGCTGTACCTTCCTAAGTAATTAAATGTTATCGCGTTATTGACTTTTCGTTAAAATTAAATCAAAAAGCCTAAAACTCACGTCGTGCTTGCACAGTAAACATGACGGCTACATTTAGTGATACAGACGTTTTATATAAAAAATATTGTAATCGAAAGAATGCTGAAAATTTTAAATATTTCAAAAATGTCCAAAACACTATTTATATAGTTATGGGTCAAGGGAAATTCCAATTACGTGGAACGAAAATCAAACAACTTTTCACTTCATATTCGTTTATTATTTGGTAATTATGGCTATCAATGGTTACGTAGGTGTATAGGTTTTAAAACTTATATTTGATCGTCTTTCGAGTAATCATTCGTCTTATTTGCTAAAAATTACATATGCCTTGCATTTAACAACCATTGCTTTGTAATTGTAATTGTCAATTTTCGCTTATTAATGTTAGTAATTGCCTCTCGTATAATACTGCGCTTAGCAATCTTATAATACTGCGCTATTGCATGATGTCATAAAAAGGATGCCTGAAAGAGAATTGCAGACAGGGAGGGCCCGGCAAATGCCGTATGAAAGTTTTAAAGTGAAACAGAAGACCCCCCCCCCCCAATGTGCCACCTGCTGCTTCCGGTGAAGTTCTAAATTGAAACACAGGAGCCCCCTTCCCACCCCCCGCCTAATGTGCCACCTGCTGCTTCCGCTCCACTGCTCCAATCCTTGCTGCTTCCTCTCCACATACCATGCAACGCAATTGTCCTGTCTCTTATAACACTACGCTTAGTAACCTTATAAAGCACTATCGCATGATGTTATAAAAAAGGCTGCCTGAAAAAGAATAGTACGGGGAGGGACCGGCAAATGCCGCATGAAAGTTCTAAAGTGAAACAGAAGATCCCCCCCCCCGCAATGTGCCACCTGCTGCTTCCGGTGAAGTTCTAAATTGAAACACAGGAGCCCCCTTCCCACCCCCCGCCTA
Organism: Micropterix aruncella; assembly: GCA_944548615.1. Classification (NCBI taxonomy): domain Eukaryota; kingdom Metazoa; phylum Arthropoda; class Insecta; order Lepidoptera; family Micropterigidae; genus Micropterix; species Micropterix aruncella. Next base: position 1,563,392 of record OX155959.1, read on the forward strand.
ATGTGCCACCTGCTGCTTCCGCTCCACTGCTCCAATCCTTGCTGCTTCCTCTCCACATATCATGCAGCGCGATTGTCCTGTCTCTTATAACACTACGCTTAGTAATCTTATAATGCACTATCGCATGATGCTATAAAAAAGGCTGCCTGGAAGAGACTAGTACAGGGAGGGACCGGCAAATGCCGTATGGAAGTTTTAAAGTGAAACAGAAGACCCCCCCCCCCTCCAATGTGTCACCTGCTGCTTTTGCTTCACTGCTCCAACCCTTGCTGCTTCCTCTCCACGGTGACGTAACCGATTTTATGTATAATAATGTTAATGAATAATTCATGTAAAACCTTCAAATGTCAATGTATACAATTAAAAAGCTGGATCTTTAAGCAAACAATAAAAATAATAAACTAATTGCATATTGTACTTAAATTAAGTAATTGAATTTTATCGCATGATTGACATTTCGTTAAAACAAATTTAAAAAGCCTAAAAACTCACATCCTGTCCTGCACAGTAAACATGAAGTTCACGTTTTCTGATACAGACGTTTTATATAAAACGTATTGGAATCGAAGGAAAGTTAAAAAATCTAAATATTTAAAAAATGTCCTAAACACGATTTATATATTTATAGGACTAGGGAAGTACCAATTAAGTGGAACGAAAATCAAACCACTTTCACTTTATATTCGTTTGTATTATTTGATAATCATGGTTATTATTGGTTATCTTGGCACAGGGGTTTTAAAATTTCAATTAAATGGTCTGTCGAGTAACAATTCACTGTATTTGCTAAAAACTGCATCTATTCTTCATTTAACGACCATAGTTTTGTTTGTCGATTTTCGCTTATTAATGTCAGTAATTGGAATAAATGATCAGTATGAAATCATACAAAATATGTATGAAGAGGTAGATTATAAGCTATCTGTAAATATTTGCAGTAATTTAAATATAAAAATTATTACTTATGGTCTTTTTATTATATATTGTCATAATGACTTCAAATTTTATTTTCAATTTACCTACTCGCGAGTACTTTTATACACACTTCTTAGGTCTTTTGTACATAATTTCTCAACTTCAATTTCAATCGGATATGTTTGAATTATGCCTTAGAATTAAAGCGATAAAATGTGGATTACTTAATATTTTGGAATATCGCAATTTACATGAAAATCTGAGCGTATATTTTGAAGTTGTGAATGGACGTAAGAAAGATAACAAATGTATTGAAAATTTACCGTTATCGAAATTTCAAATTTACAATGGAAAATATGTTGAAAACTTGTTGGAAGCGCATATGTTAACATTGAATATAATCTCGCTATTGACAAACATCTACACTTATCAGAGTTTAATTCACATTTTTTATAATTTTATGTGTAGTTTGTTATTAACATCAAGATGCATTCAGTTTGTAAGTTATGTGAGTAAATTACGTCTTGACATAAATAAACTGTGGACTCGATTGCGTTTCTTCGTGATCTAAAATCGGAAATTAGTTCTCGTGAGCGAGACGGAAACTAAAATGAACGGTTGTCACTTTTTCGCGTTAAAACTCCCCACAAAAGATAAAGTATCTGAATCTAACACCGCACGAAATGTCTTAAAATTTATTCGGACGAGTATACATAGGTTCGACAGGTAGTTTTTATCGGCGATCGTTCGTTTCATATTCCGCTCTAACGTATTGCTCTATCACGTTCGCTTGAACTTACTTCAGTTTTAGTTTACAAAGAAACGCAATCGGGCCCTAAGTCAATATGAAATATTTATCGTTCATTAAATATATTTTTCATTTTCAGGATATAGCAGATTGGCATTTTGTAACCTTAACATTATGGAATTTATATATTGCGTTACTTTTGGCACTATTTTGTTATATAATCGAACAGTTTAATTCGACTTATAATAAGACTGTAACAACTTTATGTAAAGCATTATGCTGTAATGGTATAGGTAAAGAATTCATTAAAATAAATATTTCATTTATTTATATTGAATTATTTGTTTATTTCACAGATTCGGGAAGGAAAGAAACTTTTAGGCTTTTCTGCACTCACGTCATCCGAGGTTCTCCTAAAGCGATGTACACATTATTTTCGATTGATTTCAAGTTCCTAATGGTATTTTATAGCGTGTTGACGTCATATGTCATTATGGTAAACCAAACTCCAATGCCTAAACCGCATTAGTAAGATTTGGGTATACAAATGTATTAGAAATATATTGCACAAATAAATTATTTTATTTTTTCCGAAATTTCTTACATGATTATTGCGCACTTTAGGACACGACTGGGTTTGTTTTAGTAGCACCAAATCCCAGTACATTAAAATTGAATAATATATATTCATTTATTGCTAAAAATTAATTATATAATTAGATGAATGTTTCACTGCATTAAGACATATTTAAACCTTAAAATTATTATGCACTATTGCTCTGTTTACACTTTAAAATAAACATTTGAAATAATACCTGAATATAATTGTTTGACTTTACTAACCACATTGACAATTTAGGAATTCGTGATCTGATTCGGTTTAATCTCCACCACTTGCTGCCTATTTTGTAGGTACGATTTAATGAGTGAATTAGCCACTCCTCTAATTTCATAATGGTTTAGCTTGTCTACCAAGGTATTGATATTTATACAGCCGAATGCTTTGCTTAGATCGCAGAACAGTCCTGCTGAAAGCATCTCCTTGTTTCGACTATTCTCAATCGTAAAACATGCAGACAGCACGGCATCCTGTGTAGATTTTTTTTTTGTCCGTAATCCATATTGACTGTCTGGAATGACCCCAAATTTTTCAAGGAAACCATTTAGTCGTTTTTCGATTACCTTCTCCAAAATTTTTGAGAAATTGCTCAGTAGATTGCCCTTTTTATATATCGGTGTAATCTTAGCTACTTTATAACAATCTGGAAATATTCCCTCTGAAATGCTTAAATTGTAAAGATATGTTAGACAAGGTGCCAGTACACGTTTATGGATTTTAATTACGCTAACAGGTAGGTCATCGACACCAGTTGATTTTTTGTTCTTTAGAGAGTCGATACATTTTTCTATTTCTTGATTGTTGATCGATAGTTTGATCCTTATTAAATGTAGTTTATGTAGAACTCTTTGTATGCTTTCTATTTTTCTAGTTTTTATATATTTTTGTTATTGAATTGCTGATTCTCTATGTTTTCTCATTATTTCTGTTGTTTTTTATTTTTCTAGTTTTTATGTTTTGTTATTGAATTTTTGAATGTCTATGTTTTTTTTCAATTATTAGTTTTTTATAGACTTTTTTATAATTTTATGAGTAATTTGAAATGTAATTTTATTTGTAGAAATACCACTAGATATGTAATTTCTATACCCAGATCGTGTTTTTGAAAATAAATTATTCTTATTCTGTTAATATGAAAAAAAAAACTTTTTTCTATGACTTACTTTAATAGAATTTCCACAAGTCTTTCTTTTAATAAATGTCTCCATTTTTAAAAACAAATATGAATTTAAAAAAAATCGTATCGTCAAATCTGAAAAATAACCTAATTTTTACTTTCACGGCAACTTGCGGTGTCAACTACAACGGGCGAGCCCGTCACCACAGGACGTTTAAACGATTTTCTCGTTCTATCGCCCTGCAGTGAACGTAGAAGACTTTGAACAGAACAAATCCAACGTCCAGCTACGTCACAACCCGCAAGAAGCCAACGCCTTACCGCGAGATAGCCAGAGTTACCTGGCGGGCCGACTCTCGCGCCCTTGCTTCCAATTGTGACCAGATTTCTCCGGTCTCTCGATTGGTTCCGAGTTCGAGGTCGCTTACGCGGTCCTCTCCCTTACGAAGCGGTGAAACGGTGTAAACCGAATCTGTCGCGGACCAAGGCGTCCTTTGCCCGACTCTGAATCGGGATCGGATGGCCAATCGTCATTTCAAGAGCAGTCGCCGTAAGGTAGACAACCACCCCCGCTCTATAGGAAACAATACAGTTCCCAGACTCCCCCGATTGTTAGTCGGAGAGCACAGTCGATTGGCTTGCGCCGCTCAGTGCGCAGACCGTCCAGGAGCGCCAGAGGTTTGATTCCCAGGGGAGACTTTCACGGCAGTCAATGTATTGTGAAATCACTTCTGTATGTCTGTCCGACTATGACTAAAAGTTGACTGTAAGATATCGCTGTAGCGATAAGTCCGCCATTTGTGCATAAATTGTCTCTTTTTCTAAAACCAGTGTAATATTCATTAAATTTTTATAGCACAATAAAGTTATTCTATTCTATATACTTTGTGTATTCCTCCACGACAGGGCCTGAGTGCTTAATCCGATTGAGCTGAAATTTTGCATGCAGGCATCATTTGGTCATGGCAAGAGTTGGTAAGATTGTGGTTGAAATTGGTCCATTAGGGGCGCGTAAATCATACTTCAATCTCGAAATATTGAACTTTGAAACTTGAAATTCGATACACAGGGCCTTGTTGGACCGAAACCACTTTTTCAAATATTGGTTGTAATATCTCATATACAAGAAACACAAATAATTATTAACTCCGCCATATTATAGAAAACAACACATCATATTGGAAAATAACATTTTAATATCACGGAAAATACTATAAAAGTCAGTACAAAATACTACTAATATACTGCGAAAATATTACTAAAACACTACTAAAATCTTAGACATTCGCGATTCTAATCTAACACATTCACTATCGGGAGGGGAGGGGGTTTTGGGTTGGAGGAAAGGTGATTAGTGCGGAGGTCGAGGGGGAGGGCGGGGACATTTTTTTCTTACCGCGAAAGTCTTGCGATGACCCAAAACGATTTTACATTCCCGGTAAGGAGAGTATTGTGGACGCACTTCTGTGTGTCTGTGTGTCTCTGTGTGTGTGTATTCCTCCAGGATAGCGCCCAAACGCTTCATCCGATTAAAAGCTGAAGTTTGGTATGCATGCAGGCATAATTCGGTCATGGAAAGAGTTGAAAAGGTTGCAGCTGAAATCGGTCCACCAGAGGGCGCGCTAGTCATACTTTAATCTCGAAATATTGCAGTTAGAGACTTGAAATTTGGTACATAAATGCCTTGTTGGGCGGAAATCATGTTGTTGTTGTGAAAATTTGGTTGGAATATCCAGTATACGAGCGTCTCAGAAAGAAAAATGTCCCTATAATTAAAAAAAAACTACATAATGGTTGGAAAATTACAATTTAATACCACGAAAATTGTAATAAAATGTTGTAGTAAAACATTTCAGTCTTAGTCCTCAGCCCTCATTTGCGTAAAAAAATCATAATACTCCCCGTAATAAACGTTAATCGAGATGTATTTCAAGATGCTAAGGATCGCTTCTTGAGAAATCAGAGATCATATACAATAAATGCAATAAAAAGACATATACAATAAATGCAATAACAAGACAGTAACCGCAATAACTGTCGATCGAATGCAATAACAAGACACACACTTACAGACATCTTACACGCCCATGTACATATAACACGTCATAGTAGGGTTGGTTGTAAGAGATTGTCATATGACAATGAACCCGCCCATTGTGACATTTCACAATTAAGAGTATAAACAAACAAACAAACAAACAATAAAAAAGGCTCCTCGGCTTGCCCAACTAGGCGCCATCCAATCTTTTTGATCTAGCCATAAATTGAAGTGATCACCTATCACCTTAAGAATTTCCCATGCCCAATAAAAGCAAATTAGTCCGTGTGAAAGAGACAGAGCAATACGCTAGAACGGAGTGTGAGATGACCGGTTGTCACTTTTTCGCATTAAAACTGCTCGCCAAGGTCAAATCTTACACCGCACGAAATATGTTCGAATTTAGTCGGACGAGTATAAGTTCGGCAGGTATTATTTATCGACGATCGTTCGTTTCATATTCCGCTCTAACGTATTGCTCTGTCTCGTTCGCTTGGACTAATTTTAGTTTTAGTTCACTAAAAAAACGCAATCGGGCCCAATGTCCTTTGAAATTACTCATGTTGATAAATTATACTACCTAGAAAACACAAATAAGCCAGCAAAAATCGATGAAAAATAACGATTTCAACTAAGCTGGGTTAATTTGGACTGCATATATAAAATTTACCAGAATCATAACTTTATACATTAACCATGATCAAACTAGTATATTACCGTGATCACAATAAGTATCCTACTCTTGTAGTTAGACCAAAGAATACTAGTATAAAATCTCTATTGATAAAAGCTCTATTAAAAATTAGTTGATGAAAATACATTGTACGATCACGGTATGATTTGCATACCGTTGGTCATCAAGTGGTTTAGACCTCAAAAGAGAACGATATATCACTTCTAATATACCTCCCTAAAATAAGTAACCGGAAGCGCGGAGAAAGCGGCGTAGCTTTTATATTTCAGACAATCTAAACTTTAAATTAATCGATTTTGATCATAATATGTTGATAAAATACGTCAAGTTTTAAACATAATGGTATTATGATAGCTGACATTCTAATTTTCATATAATTTATTATACATCTATTAATTTAAAAAAAATACGAAGGCACATTGCTGGATTGACAATAAAATATATATTTTTTGATTATTCTACATATAATTTGCATTCCTATTTTAATGTATTATTCTCCCTGACTCTGAAATCACATTAGTATATTTTGATTATTTGTATGTAGGTAATATTGAATATAATATTACAGCCATGACAACTATCACGATAGTTATGTTTTTAATAATTACATTAAGCGTAGGAATGCCTATCTACTGGAGTAGTTGATTGTATTGTATTGTATTGTATTGTAATATCCCTATTTAGCAAATAGGGCGCAATCTGATCTATAGAAAGCAAAATTGAATATTTGTAGCGCACAGAAGATTAAGGTTGGGTTAAGTATGCCAAACTCCTCGAAGATAAATTGTCGAATGCCTTTTTAATCAAGCTCTATCAAGGAAACCCTAGGGAGGGGGACACACACAAGAAATGATGTAACTGGGCTTCTTCGAAAATCTACCCCTAATGTAGAACACAAAGGGGGTAAAAAACGGGGATTAAATATATATTTAAATCTTTATTAAAATATTCTCCTGGCGAAATAAGGACAGAGTGTTTAAGGGTTTTGAGGAATATCGAAACCAACGAGGTGAAACAGGGAGAAATCGTGTTCGAGGGTTTTGCAAAAATAATACCAGAAAGGTGTACAAAATGCGGGTTATATTCATTTAATGCTGTAAGTGACATATAGAGTTTTAGAAATTTGATTTCTAAGTTAATATATCGAGTAAAGTCCTGTTTCTAGCCTTCATTTATTATTATTGAATAAAGCGTTTTATTATTATTATTATTAAATCCGCTAGTGAATAATGAAAGCCACTAATATTGATCATTTATTATTAATTAATATAATGAATAATTCATTTAAATCTTCAAATGTCAATCTATACCATTAAAGAGCTGTCTCTTAAGCAAAGCATTAAAATAATATACTTACAGAATTGCATGTTGTATATTATTTTATACCTAAGTAATTGAATTTTATCGCATGATTGACATTTAGTTGAAACTAATTTAAAAAGCCAAAAAGCCACTAATATTATTCATTTGCAATTAATTATTATAATGAACAATTTCCTTAAAAACTTCAAATATCAATCTATACAATTAAACAACTGGCGGTTAAGCAGAGAATAAAAGTTATAAACTAATTGCTTGCACCTACCTAAGTAATTGAATTTTATCGCATTATTGACATTTCGTTGATACTAATTTAAAAAGCCAAAAAGCTACTAATATTGTTCATTTGCAATTAATTAAGATAATGAACAATTTCTTTAAAATCTTCAAATATCAATCTATACAATTAAACAGCTGGCTGTTAAGCAGAGAATAGAAGTAATAAACTAATTGCATGTTGTACCTACCTAAGTAATTGAATTTTATCCCATGATTGACATTTCGTTAAAACTAATTTAAGAAGCCTAAAACCTCAAATCGTGTCTGAACAGTAATCATGACAGTAAAATTTTCTAATACAGACGTTTTATATAAAACATATTGGAATCGAAAGAAAGCTGAAAATTCGAAACATTTGAAAAATGTCCTAAACACGATTTATATACTACTAGGTCTAGAGAAGTACCATTTACATGGAACGAAAATCAAACCACTTTCACTTTATATTCGTTTGTATTATTTTATAATAATGGTTATCAATGGCTACTTTGGCATACGGGTATTAATATTTCGATTGAATGATCTGTCGGAAAATGATTCGCATTATTTGCTAAGAACTGCATTTATCCTGCATTTGACGTCCATTGTTTTGTATGTCAATTTTCGCTTATTATTGTCTGTAATTGGAATAAATAATCGGTATGAAATCATACAAAATATGTATGAAGAGGTCGATTATAAGCTGTCTATAAATATTTGCAGTAATTTTAAACTGAAAATAATTATGGAGTTTTTAATTTATGTTGTCATAATAACTTCAAATTTCATTTACAATATACCATCTCACGAGTATTTTTATGTGCACCTCTTAAATTTTGTATACACAATTTCTCAACTTGAATTTCAATCGGATATGGTTGAATTATGCCTTAGAATCGAAGCGATAAAAGATGGATTACTAAACATTTTGGAATGTCATAATTTAAATGACAGTCTGAGTGTAGATTATGAAGTTGTCAAAGGACGAACGAGAAGTTACGAATCTCTTGAAAATTTACCAATAGCGAAATTTAATATCTACAATGGCAAACATGTTGAAAACTTGATGGAAGTGCATAAGCTAACATTGCATATAATCTCGCTACTGACAAATATCTACACTTATCAAAGTTTACTTCACATTTTTTATAATTTTATGTGTACTTTGTTATTAACTGTAGGATGCATTGCGTTTGTAAATTATGTGAGTAAATTACGTCTTCACATAAATAAACTAAGTTAATTTGAAATATTAGTCGTACATAAATCATATTTATTATTTTCAGAATATAGCAGATTCCATAATCATATCTTGCTGGAATTTATATAATATGTTACTTTTGGTACTATTCTGCTATATAATCGAACAGTTTAATTCGACTTATTACAAGACTATCACAACTTTATGTAAAGCATTGTGCTGTGATGGGATAGGTAAAGTATTTATTTATTTAATGAATTCATTTCTTAATATTAAATCTTTTGTTTATTTCACAGATTCAGAAATGACAGAAACTGTTAGGATTTTCTGTTCTCACGTCATTCGATGTTCTCCTAAATCGATGTACGCATTATTTTCGATTAACTTCAAATTTCTAACCGCATTTTACAGTGTTTTGACGTCATATGTCATTATTGCAAACCAAACTTTAATGTTTAAACCGCACTAGTAGGCTATATTTATATCAATGTATTACAGATATATTACGCAAATTATTTATTTAGGTTTTCAGTGAGTTCTACTCCTCTCTAATGAGTTGGTGGATTTTCTTATATGATTAGTGAGCATTTCAACACTTGATAGGTTTTATTTCAGTAGCACCAAATCACAAAACATTAAACTCAAACATTCTAACAGCACTTATCTCTCAATGTGTACCTATATATGCTTAACTAGCTGTAAGTTTTCCTAAGAAATGAAAATAAAATAAAATAAAATAAAATGATTAATGCGCACTTCAACGCTTGAATGGCTTTGTTTCAGTAGCACCAAATCACAGAAAATTTAAATTTTATATTATTATTTTAGGAGTAGTTGATTGTATTGTATTGTATTGTATTGTAAACCAAAATTTAATGCCTAAAACGATTAGTAAGCTAATCACATAAATGTATTTAAAATAGTTTTCGCAAATAAATTAATGTTTTCTGAATTAATGATTAAATGGATTTTCTTACATGATTAGTGCGTACATTTAACGGAGTTTGTTTAAGTAGCAACAAACCATACAACATAAAAATTTAATTTTGCTGTTTTTTTTCGAGTTTAAGACGGAAATATCCATTTTGAGCCCCCCTGAGGCGATTAAGATCAATCCCATATTGAAGTCTGAATCTGTGTCTGTCTCTCTGTGTCTGTCTCTCTGTCTCTGTGGGTGTGTTCCTCCACAATAGTGCCCAATCACTTAATCCGATTGAGGTAAAATTTGGGATGCAAGCATTATTTGGTTATGGCAATAGTTGAAAAGGTTGTGGTTGAAATCTGTCCACCAGGAGGCCCACTAGTCATATTTGAATCACGAAATATTGGACTTAGAAACTTGAAATCGACTTAGAGATGACGCGAAATTGACACATATGCCTTATTGGGCCGAAGGCTCTGGATAAGATTAAACTGATGGATACAGTGTTTGCTTGGACATATTGAGATGTCAACTGCAACTGGCGAACCCGTCACCACAGGACGTTTTAACGATTCGTCGTTCTATCGACCTGCAGTGAGCGTAGAAGACTTAGGACATAACAATCCGATGAAATCTAGCTACGCCACAACCCGTGAGAGTCCAACGCCTTACCGCGAGTTAGCCAGGAATAAACCCGGCGGGCTCGAGATACTCGCGCCCTCACTTCCAATTGTGACCAGATTTCTCCGGTCTCTCGACTGGTTCCGAGTTTGCGAAGCGGTGAAACGGAGTACACCGAATCTATCGCGGACCAAGGCGTCCTTTGCCCGGCTCTGAACCGGGATCGGATGGCCAGTGGTCATTTCAAGAGCGGTCGCCGTAAGGTACGCAACCACCCCCGCTCTATAGGAAACAATACAGTTCCCAGACTCCCCCGACTGTTAGTCGGAGAGCACAATCGATTGGCTTGCGCCGCACGGTGCGCAGACCGTTCAGGAGCACCAGAGGTTTGATTCCCAGGGGAGACTTGTTGACCCAGTGTCCTACCCAGGTTCGCACCCCGTGCGTAGAGGCCGTCGGATGGGTGTTGACCCGTGAGTGAGACCGACCCTGAACACATGGGTCATCGTGGCCACCTCACCATGGGCCTTTAGCTCCCAAAGCTGTTTGCTTGGACAGTGTGGTCCTTCCGCGCTAGTGGTTACAGCCGTTTGTGAAGGATATACCGGGCGACGCACTGCGGGATGAAATACCATAATTCGTACCAAAAATCGATATTTAAAAAAAATATAATACATAGGTTGGTTCCTAAAATTTGTCACGGTTGTAGGTGAATACATCTACATTCAAACAAAGAAATTTTAATAAAATATATTTTTAATATTGGTCGACACCATAATAAAACAAAAGGACATAATAACGCGTGTAGAAATCGGTGAGGAAGTATTTTCACCTAATGACCAAAAAAACGGGAAACTGACGAATATTATTTAACTATCTAAAATACTTTTACATAAATTTGAACGGTTGGCTTTTTCCAAATCGGAAATATATTAAAACTGCGAAAGAGCAGATGATTTAATCTCCTAACAAATACAACCAGCAATAAAAGTGACCCGAAAGAGAATTAGATCGTCGCACACTAATGCGTACAGTTATTAGCGAGCGACTCGAATAAAACAATCACAACAGAAGACGCATGGTTGGGTTAAGAAACCTACAGATGACCATGGTTAGGTTAAGTATGTCAAACTCCTCGAAGGCGAATTACCCAAAGTTTTTTTAATGAACCCCTCACGGGGAAACCTTAGGGGGGTAAAACGCGGGAAAGATGTAACCGAGGTTTTTAAAAAATAAACCCATAATAGAGAACTCTAAGGGAGTAAAATACTGGGATTACATATTTATTTAAATCTGATACAATTATATTATTGTTAAAATATTCTGCAGGTAAAATTGAGACACACAGCGTTTAAGGGTTTTGAGGAAAATCGCAACCAACGGGATGAGACAGGGAGAAATCGTGTTTAAAGGTTTTGTAAAAACCATTCAACACGACACAAAATGAAGGTTATATTTATTTAATCCTATAAATGACTTACTGATTTAGAGTTCTATAAATTTGATTTATGGTTGTAGTATGTTGCGTAAAATTCCTTGGGGTCTATCTAGACCCAAAGCTTAATTGGAAGCACCATCTTGAGCGCAAGAGAACAAGCTTCTATGCCTCTTTGTAGACATGCAAAAGAGCCATGGAAAACCTGGGGGTTCAAACCAGAGTTGCTCTATGGCTCTACAGGGAAGTACTGCTGCCTAGACTTACCTCTGCTGCAATAGTATGGTGATCCAGGGTGAAAAAGCCCGAGGCAAAAATCATGCCGACAAGCCTTCAAGGTAACCTGAAGGCTACAACTAGCGTCATGAAGACCACTTCAAAAGAGGGATTAGAGGTGGCACTCTGCTGCCAGCCTTTGGACAAGCTCATAATTTACTCAGACTTACTGCAGCATACACACGGGCGAGTGGAAGCGTGGAGAGCCCAACCATCCTGAGTCCTCCTCCACACAATACCATTCACCCTGACCCAGGATCGACTACTAAAATAACTTTTGGTAGAGAAGTCCTATAAAATCCTAATCGCCACCAGGTAAGACTGGAAGAATCCGCATTGGCTCCAAAGCCACAACGTGGACGCCTGGTTCACCGACGGATCAGGAACAAATAGATGTTTTGGGGCAGGCGTGTACGGACCCAAAACCAGCTACAGAATCAGCATCCCCCTCGAACAATATGCCATGGTTTTCCAAGCCTAGGTGTTTGCCATATTGGAATACATAAAACGCCAAAGTCGACTTAAGACAAAAAAATAGAGAAATCCTCATCTGCTCTGACAGCAGAGCAGCATTGGACGCTCTGGCTAAAGCCACTACAGAATTTTCTGTGGTCTGGGACTGCATGCAAGAGCTCAACAAATTGGGAAAAGCCAACAAAATCACCTTAATATGGATACCGGGCCATCAAGGTATACCCTGCAACGAAGAGGCCGACAGATCGTTAAAACTGGGATGCCCAGTGGAGCCAGTGGTTGGGGTCCCCTTCGATATAGGTAAGAAAATCATCAGGGACTGCTTAGAGCAGGAACATCGGGCATCCTGGAAACAGAGCCAATGATTTCGCCAGACAAAAGCCATGATGGAGCAACAACTGCTAAAGAACACCAAGGCCCTACTAGAGATGATCAATAAGAACGTTAGAACCACTACCGGTCTCCTCACCGGACACACGGTTCTTAGAGCACATCTATTCAACTTTGGCTTGACCGAGAGCAAGGACTGCCGAATATGTGGCGAAAAAACTGAAGACAGCTACACATCGTTGGTCGGTGCCCAGGCCTCGCCGCAAAAAGACACAGTTTACTGGGACGAGCCTTTCTAGCGACCCAGCGATCTGCCCAACTTGAAGGTCAGTGATCTGCATAGACTGATAAGCAGAACCGGGCTACTAACAGACCAACAACAAAGTGATCCAACAACAAAGTGGGTAGTTACAAATGATCTTACAGATCCCGGTGACATCAAGAACTCGAAACTCCGTTTACTACTACTACTACATGTCGCGTAAAGACCTGTTTATTAAGTTCCACTCTGACAACGCCCAGTAATTTCGCTGATGAATAATGAGTCAATAATATTACTTTCCCGGCCTAAGGGAAAGTATTATAAACGCGCTAAAAAAAACCAGATGAAGACGGAAATATCCATTTTTACTCCCCCTCCCCCTCCCCCCCCCTCCCCCCCCCCCCTGAGACGATTAAGACCATTTCCAGATTGACGTATGTCTGCGAGTTTGTGTGTGTGTGTGTGTGTGCGTGGCAGTGTGCGTCTGTGTGTCTGTGTGTGTGTTTACTCCACGATACTCCACGATTACTCCACGATAGCGCCCAAACGCTTCATGCCATTGAGCTTTATCCCAGGAATTTTGGCATGCAGTAATCATTTGGTCATGGCAACAGTTGAAAAATTGTGGTTGAAATCGGTCCACCAGAGGGCGCGCTAGTCATACTTCAATCTCAAAATATTGGACTTGGGACATGCGTCTTAGCGCCGAAACCTCATTGTAAAAGTTTGGTTGGAAAATTACTTATACAAGCGACACATTACCATATTGGAAAAAAAAGCCATTTTAATACCACGAAAATAATACTAAAACACTACAAATATACATTTGCTATCATAGTCACGGCGGGGGTTGGGTTGGGGGGGGTTTGAGAAAGGCTGAGGAGGGGGGGGTCTGAAGGTTCAGGTTTTCGGCACAGGGTGGGAGACCTTGTCTGCTTGCCAGGAAAGTCTTGGGTGACACAACCGATTTTTTATAAATGTATTATCAATTAATGATAATGAATAATTCATGCAAAAATTTCAAATGTCAAACTATACAATTATACAGCTGGCTCCAAGCTAAGAATAAAAATAATAAACTAATTGCATGTTGTTATAGGTAATTGTACCTATGTAAGTAATTGAATTTTATAGCATGATTGACATTTCATTAAAACAACTTTAAAAAGCCTAAAAACTCAAATAGTGTCCTGCACAGTAAACATGGAGGTCACGTTTTCTGATACAGACGTTTTATATAAAACGTATTGGAATCGAAGGAGAGCTGAAAATTCGAATTATTTCAAAAATGTCTTAAACACGATTTACTACTAGGTCTGGGGAAGTACCAATTACGTGGAACGAAAATCAAACCACTTTCACTTTATATTCGTTTGTATTATTTGATAATTATAGTAATCAATGGTTACGTTGGTATACGGGTTTTAATATTTCGATTGAATGGTCTGTCGAGTAATCAATCACCTTATTTGCTAAGAACTGCATCTATTCTTCATTTAACTACCATCGTTTTGTTTGTCGATTTTGGCTTATTAAAGTGCATAATTGGAATAAATGATCAGTATGAAATCATACAAAATATGTATGAAGAGGTCGATTATAAACTATTTGTAAATATTTTCATTCATTTTGATATGAAAATAATAACGTTATTTTTAATATCTGTTGTTATAATGATTTCAAATTTTATTTTGAATTTACCAAATCGCGAGTACTTTTATACACACCTTTTAAGTCTTGTGTACATAATTTCGCAACTTCAATTTAAATCGGATATGGGTGAATTATGCCTTAGAATAGAAGCAATTAAAGATGGATTACTTAATTTTTTGGAATATCGCAATGTACATGACAGTTTTAGCGTAGATTTTAAAGTTGTAAATGGACGAAAGAAAAATTACGAATGTCTTCAAAATTTACCGATAGCAAAAATTAATATCTATAATGGCAAACATGTCGAAAACTTGATGGAAGCGCATAAGCTAACATTGCATATAATCTCGATGTTCACAAATATCTACACTTATCAGAGTATATTTCACATTTTTTATAATTCTATGTGCTCTTTGTTATTAACGTTAAGATGCATTACATATCTAAATCATGTAAGTAAATTACGTTTTATCGTAAAGTAAAATTAAACTATTTATCGTAACTAAATTGTAATTATCATTTTCAGAATGTAGCAGATTCCATAACCGTAGTATTTTGGAATTTATATATTATGTTACTCTTGGTACTTTTCTGCTATATAATTGAACAGTTTAATTCGACTTATAATAAAACTGTCACAACTTTATGTAAAGCATTGTGCTGTAATGAGATGGGTAAAGTATTCATGTATTTATTGAATTCATTTCTTAATATTATATTATTTGTTTGTTTCACAGATTCAGAAACGAAAGAAACTTGTAGGATTTTTTGCTCTCACGTGATTCGAGGTTCTCCTAAATCGATGTACAGATTATTTTCGATTGACTTTAAATTCCTAACAGCATTTTACAGCGTTTTGACGTCATATGTCATTATTGTACACCAAACTTCAATGCCTAAACCGCATTAGTATGCGATATTTACAAAAATGTAGTATAAATACATTGCGCAAATAATTTAATGTATGTTTTCTGAATTAATGACATGGTGGGTTTTATCACATGATTAATGCGCACTTCAATACTTAAAAGGGTTTGTTTCAGTAGTATACCTAGCCAAACCGGCTTTTTCCTGTCTCCTAAAGCGGCAACACAACAATGCGAAAGATGAGAATCATGCTGGAAAAGAATAGGCGATTAGTGGATCTTAAAAAAATGCTGTATATCTATATTTCGGCTTAGGAAATGTATCAGCTGTTCTTATGATTTACTATTAATAAAATTTGTACAAGTCAAAAAATGGTAATAAATCATGCCTTTATTTTTTAAAACGAATTTGAATTAACTTTTTAATAATGTCATTTTCCGAAAAGTAAATGAAAAATATTTTCTATATTTTTTTTAATTCAAATCATTTGGTACACCGAATAAAGTCTGCAATAATGAATATATGAATTAAACATTTTTAAAATACATTTTTGCTGTTATTCCTAAGAATGATCGAGTTTGTCAGCAATATATGGAGGGGAAATACTGGGATATGTTGCTGGAACTCTGTAATGTGTCTCATGATTTCATTGCCGCTCTGTTTACTGACGTATGTAATATGCCAAGGTCAGCTATCCAACATGGTGTACCCAGTGGTGGTTTTTGTGTAATTAGCCATATTTAAGATCTAATGGCAAGTTTCGTAAAGCGGAAAAAGCGAAAATATTATCCGCGATGAAATATACCTATGTAAAAAAAAATGAGGGCGATCGGTTAAGACTATACCGAATTGTAAGTGCTTCATCGCCATCTAGTGGCAAGTTAATACAAAGTGTATAGCGCGAAAATATTAACCGGTGCTAAATACATAATAATATGTATACCAATTTTCATGGCGATCGGTTAAACGGCATAGAAGTTGAGGAACTGTGCAGAGCCATCTAAAGGCGAGCTACAACAAAGTGAATAGCGCGACAATATTATCCGTGCTCAAATACCTATGTACACTAATTGTCATGGCGATCGGTTGAACGGTATAGAAATAGATGTGCTGCAGCGCTAGATGGACAACAAACTGAATAGTGTGAAAATATTAGCCAATTTTCATGGCGATCGGTTCAACTGTACCTATAGAAGGTGTTGCACTGCAGCGCCATTTGTGGCGAGTACAAAGCGGATATCATAGAAAACTTCTCCATGAAAAAAAAAACGGTTGTGTCACCTCAAGACTTTCCGGGCAAGCAGACAACCCCACTCTAACCAACCCCCCCCCCCCATAATCCCCCTTGCCCGAACTCCCCCCCCCCCCATTTTAACACCCCACCCCCACACCCCCCTCCCGCCCACAAATCCCTCCACCCCCTCCAACCCGCCTCCACCATCCCCTTCCTCCTACCCCATCCCCCAACCTTACTCCCAACCTCCCTCTCTCACACCCTCTAATTGCCCCCTCACCCCCCCCCCCC
>OX155959.1:1580866-1851033 GCA_944548615.1 Micropterix aruncella
AATCATTAATATTTAAGAAACACTAATCGCCTATTATTTTCCAGCATTCATTCTCGTGTTTTGCATTGTTGTGTTGCCGCTGTAGGAGACGGTAGGAAGCCAGTTTGATCAGGTTCCAATACCACAGCAGGAAACACTTAGCAAACACTGAAAGAAGAGAAGAAAAAGGCGTGGAGTCACTCCTGGTCGCCACAGACCAGATAAGTGCCCTTTCATTATTTTATCATTTCATTTATTTAGTAATAAACATAATTTCAATTTGAAAAAATAATAATTTACACATTTACAATCAAATAATTTATATATATATATATATATATATATATATATATATATATATATATATATATATATATATATATATATATATATATATATATATATATATATATATATATATATATATATATATATATATATATATATATATATATATATATGTATATATATATATATATATATATATATATATATATATATATATATATATATATATATATATATATATATATATATATATATATATATATATATACTAGCTGACCCGTGCCCACTTCGTTGGGCGGTAAAACATTTTACCTACTTGTTATGAAATTATGAGTGTGGTTTGGTTAGTACTGAGTGCTATGATTTATTGCCTGACTGCCAAAAGACGGGTTATATTTTTACTGCATATGTATGTATGTATTTGCATGCCAATTTGACTATATTACCGTTATTTGTGAGTGTCTTCTTGTGAGTGTCTTATTTGTGAGTATCTTATCTCTTTAACCATTTATGCAGTAAAAGTAAAATTATATGCAGTGAAAGGGAAAAGTCTTTTGTTTTAAATACTTGAGACGTTAAATTTACTTATTTTGATAATAATTCATAATTGTTGATAATATGACCAATAAACATGACCTAACGATTTAAATTATTTTTTTAATGTGAAAAACTACTTTTTGTGACTTAAATATAAAAGTTTGACATATGCTGTCGCTGACTTTTTTGTAGGCATTATTAAGCTCTACAACTTTATTCTAGAACTTAATCATATATCTCTCATGGTTAAGGCAGCGTTAGTTAGAAACCTTTTCGTTCGACCGTTTTTTCCGACTTACTTTGGAAATCCGACTACCACGAAAAAGTCTTTACATTTTTGGATTAATATATAGGCTATGACACTCACAAATAACGTGGCTTTCTATTCGTAAAAGAATTTTCAAAATCGGTTCAGTAGATCCAGAGATTTCTTCCTACAACCTCACAATCTTTACCTCTTTATAATATTAGTATAGATAGACGACACGGTCGCGGTTCCATACCTATGTCGTATTATCTCTTTAACTATTTATGCAGTAAAAGGAAAAAGTGTTTTGTTTTAAACACTTAATACGATAAATTTACTTATTTTGATAATAATTCATAATTGTTGATAATATGACCAATAAACATGACCTAACGATTTAAATTATTTTTTTAATTTGAAAAACTACTTTTTGTGACTTAAATATAAAAGTTACATATATGCTGTCGCTGACTTTTTTGTAGGCATTATCAAGCTCTACACCTTTTTTCTAAAACTTAATCATATATCTCTCATCGTTAAGGCAGCGTTAGTTAGAAACGTTTTCGTTCGACCGTTTTTTCCGACTTACTTTGGAAATCCTACTACCACTAAAAAGTCCTAACATTTTTCGGATTAATATATAGCCTATGACACTCACAAATAACGTTCTTTCTATTGGTAAAAGAATTTTCAAAATCGGTTCAGTAAATCCAGAGATTACTTCCTACAACGTCACAAACTTTACCTCTTTATAATATTAGTATAGATTAAAACTGCTTCCACAGCGGCGCCGACCGCGACCTTAGGTTGCGAGCGCATGTCCCAATGGCGACGTCACATGTCGCTATGGCGCCGTGAGCGACGACAGCGCTAATTTTACGAGGTGGTCGCGCGCAATCAAGTAGTTATAACCGTGTACTCATAGAGGGCGCTAAAAAATACCCCTACCGTAATCGTACCCCGCTTCATCTCACCCCTCGCCTGTCTCAAAAGAAAGTTGAATTTGATTTAGCCAATAGCGTCACCTTAAGAGCATTAATTGTAAAATGTTAAAATGAAATCACGGCAAAAATCTTGGCCCTAGTTATAATGTATTTAATATTTGGTTGTACACACATTCATTTACATATTCATGTAAACATTAGACTGTTTTACAAAAGCGAAAAATTTTATTTTTCATAATCATATCGAAAATATATGGTTAGAAATGGTAAAAAAAAATGAATACAAAAAAAAGTTTGCCCAATTTTAATAAAAATTAAATTCCACCGAATCTTTTTGACCGTTTCCAACAACATTTTCGATTAAATTTAACAAAAAATATACTTACAACACAAAAGCCGTTGTTGGTGGAAGCTCGTGCCACGTGTTGAGTACTTTTGAGGTTATGAAAATCACTTGACTAACTAATCGTACAAAATACACTCTAAATTGATAATTTTATTATTATTAATAAAATAGGAATGATTAATAGTTAATATGAGAGTTACACTAAAATAGCAAAATAATAATTGTCAACGTTACTACTACACTTGATGCATAAACAATAATGATGGCCTACAACTGTGTAGGGAGTGAGAGAAACATATTGTGTGAGAGAAACATCTTATTGTCATCTTATTGTGTGAGAGAAACAGGAGACCGGCTTCGTTCTCATCCCTACTCCGTGCTGTTTACTGGGTGAGAAGTGACACCTGTAGACAACTGGCGGGGATAACTAATTAAATGACGATTGATCAGTTATCGACCGGGGATGAAAAATGATTAAATTACTAAAATGGCTATTAAAAAATAAGGGTTGGTGATAAAAGGGTAAAAATTTAGGGTTGTATGTATTTTTTAATGCGACATAATAAACAAATAAAGAAATTAAAAAAATGTCTAAAAATTAAAGAAAAATGTTTAGGGTGGACAACCCTTATCACTAAGGGGTATGAAAAATAGATGTTGGCCGATTCTCAGACCTACTCAATATGCTCACAAAATTTCATGAGAATCGGTCAAGCCGTTTCGGAGGAGTACGGGAACGAACATTGTGACACGAGAATTTTATATATAAGATATATATATATATATATATATATATATATATATATATATATATATATATATATATATATATATATATATATATATATTCATTTATTTTATACGTTAATTTATTTAGTAATAATACATAATTTCAATTTGAAAATATATATATATATATATATATATATATATATATATATATATATATATATATATATATATATATATATATATATATATATATATATATATATATATATATATATATATATATATATATATATATATATATATATATATATATATATATATATATATATATATATATATATATATATATATATATATATATATATATATATATATATATATATAATATAATTCCCTTATTTTACCCCTTTAGGGCTTCCCTGTTATAGGTTGATTGTTAAAAAAGCCTTCGACAATCTGTCTTCGAGGAGTTTGGCGCAATTATCCCAACCATGGTCTTTTGTGCGATACAAATACCAAAGTATTAAAGGACAATGGGCATTTTCTATGAAGGCTGTACACAGAGTGTAATACAGGGGGTTACACGTTCAATCTAGCATCAGTTCAGTCCGTGAGGTTGGTCAGACTGACGGGAAACTGATCGTTTATTGCGTTGACTGATGGACTGAACTGAAGGATTTTCAAACATTTTAATAATTTCATCCATCAGTCAGTTCATGATCAAGGTCGCGGACTAAACTGATGCCAGATTGAACGTGTGAAGGGACTTAGAGCAATTATTTGTTCATGTGTAAAAAATTAGGTAGTAAATTCAACTCATTAATCCATGTCGTATTGGAAATATACATATCCGAAGAATCGTATATAATGGATGATTTTTAAAAATGAACTAGTTATTTAATCTAGTGAAATAGGGTTCATTAGGTAACTAGGGTTCATTACAATTCGTTATTTAAATCAACAGAGATGCTTGAGACAGATTCTCGGTGTCTCACTCCGCATTAGGAACGAGACCATTAGAGAAAGATGCGATCAGCTAACAACGATCGAAGGAGAAATAAAAAAACGTCGACTTCGATGATTCGTTCATGTTTGCCGAATGAACGATAATCGTTTGCCACGTAGGTAAACTTCTTTGGCGAGACCGTCCGACAGAATAGAGAATTCAGCGTTCGGTACCGAAGAAAAGCTGGCTAAAGAACATCAAAAACGACAAGAATCAACGATTATCGGCTATCGGTGCTCGAGACGTCGCCAAAAATCGCCAAGAATGAAAGCGAATCGTGAATGGAGTACGAGATCCAGCGGCACCGATAGCGTATTGGCTGCGAGGGCCACCCCCCCCCCCCCCAATCGGCTACGGAATAAAATAATTAATAATAATAATTTAAATCAACAGTTCAACTAAAATCCAATCGTAAAGCAAAAACCAATCAAGCCCAGTATCACAGCCAGAAAGCAAAAACGAAATCACATGAAAATAGAAAACACGCATAACACCCGAACGTAAAACGTAGGAATGACAACGGCCCATGTGCTAAATCTTACCTGCCACCCACACTTTGAGTATCTATTGCTGTTTTGCTTATTTACTGTATCTTACATCCATAAACTTGTTTAAACAACCCTAACATAAAACAAAAGAATTTCGACGGCCCAGGCGCAAAATATTTTCTGACTGCCGCACAATCATCACCCATCTTTATCTTACTTACTGGGTGTTTTCTTTTCATCTATAAACTTATTTACCCCTTTAGTTTTTTTGATAATGTAAAAATACTCACTCGGTACTATGACGTTATTTTTACTTGAAATTCGGGAAATGCCTTGTTGGACGGAAATCACTTTGTAAAATTTTGGTTGAAATATCTCTTATACAAGCTATGCAAAAAATATTACACAAAATTTTACCAAAAACAAAACCGACTAAAAAATGTTTTATAAGTGCAGCAGCCATGTCTTGGTGATACGTAAAGCGAGCTTTTTTTTTTCATTTTCTTACTCCAACGAGGTGCATGGAGACAGAAGCCAACCCATCCACCACCCGAGCAGTTATAACGACTATAGTCGTCTTTTCTGCCCGAGCTTAATTGTATATCCAATGATCAGAGGCTTCTATCCCCATCCAATCCCCCAAGGAGTCATTTATTTATTCGTTTCATAAATACATTTTTTCTCTTTTTACATTTTACATTTACATACACATACATGTATTTACATTACATTTCATTACATTTCATTACATAGTTACAATACGTATTATATAAAATAAAATTAAAAAAAAATAAAAAATATATGTATATATAATAATAAAAAGAAAAGAAAAAAAATACATTCATATTTTGGCAGGTGGTAGTGCATAAGTTATAAATTAAGCAGCATTTGCAAACAGCAGCAAGAAGGGAGTGGGGACAGAACGAGCTTGGTACGGTGGCACGGGCACACCCGTTAGGGAGAGAAACAATACAAACAAAGTTTATTTAAAGCTGCACCGGCGTTTAAAACCGGCACAGCGTGGAGGGCAGCATGTGTTTCACGGAGACGGCAAGTCACTCGCACCTAGAGGGGGAGTGCCCTGAAGTCTCAGTTCTTCTAGCCGCGACGCCCAGTGCGCCACGAAGATACGAAATGCCGCAAAGCACTCCTTGCTACTGACTAGGTCAGAATACTAAATGGGATATCCTTTTTATGTGGTCACACATCGCGTCCAGCAGTTCTTCCCTGGCGTACGACAATAACGAGCACGACCATAGTATATGCTCTGCAGTCCACACACACCACACACACACCAAGGATCATCGGCGAGCCCTAAGTCAAAAACTTAAAGCGGGCTATCATAATTGAATGCGTATACAAAATTTTCTGCTTGTGCTGTTGACGGTTGAGAGTTCTCTCGTTGGAAAGTGCCGCAGTCCAGTCTTGATGAAACTTAGAACGGGCTGTCGTAATTGAATGAACATACACAATTTCGTGTCTGTGCTGTTGACCGTTAAGGAGTCCCCTCGTCGGGGGCCAACCCTGGGATGCAGCAGTCATGTTATGGTAAAACTTAATTTTTGTGTATCATAACTGAACTGAAATACAAATTTTGTGTTTGTCCTGTTGACCGTTGAAGAGTTCCCTCGTCGGGAGCCAACCCAGGGTGTAGAATCAGGTCATGCTTACCATAAAAATAAATACATTGCCATCGGAATTGAATCAACATGTACATTTTAAACTTCCTATGATAATATTTGAGGATTTCCCTCAATTCCTCATAATTCCATTATCAGATCAGGATTTTGATACAAATAGGATCAATCTGCAAGTATATCCTTTCATATAAAAAAAATTCAAACCGGTTCATAAATAGCATAGTTCTGAGGTAACAAATATTTTTAAAAAATACAACCGAATTGATAACCTCCTCCTTTTTGGAAGTAGGTTAAAAATACCGTCGAATATAAGAAAATAGTACATTTCTGAAAAAATACCATTTTAATACCACGGAAATAATACAAAATACTAAAACATGCTATAGTCACTCGATATAATCACTATCTGATGGAAGGAGGGGGGGTGTCAGGGAAGGGGGAGTGGGGAGGGGGAGGATGCGGCAGCAGGGGAAGGGGGACAGGGATTCGGAAGAGGGGGATTGTCTGCTTGCCGGTCCTGTCCTGGGGTGATGCATCCATTTTTTTGCCCACTGGCCACATTGAACTCGGATAATTTCGGCTTGATTTACAATTTCCAATTCAAATGAATTTTATTTCTAACAAAATTTAATACTTTTTCAAGATCAGATATTCGTTTGTCTTTCTAAAGGTATAAACTATTGTCTGATATGGAAAAGTTTCTACTATTCATCTTAATACAATTGATCAGATTATACTCGAAAAAATAAGTGGAGAGAATATGATAATCTTTTCTCTCAATCGCCATAGTCTCCGGGCACAAGCACGTGACCTCTGTGGTAATCTATATATATATATATATATATATATATATATATATATATATATATATATATATATATATATATATATATATATATATATATATATATATATATATATATATATATATATATATATATATATATATATATATATATATATATATAAATGAATGTTTGTCTGTGTGTACGCTATGGACTACTAAACCGCTCGACCGATGTTGATGAAATTTTGAGGGAAACTTTAGATTAGTTTGGAGATGGTTCCTGTGAAGTTTGGTGCCGATCGGACCAAAGGAAAAATTTTAGTGTCCTCAATAAAACCAAAATTCTTCTTTTCTTAGGTTACTAGAATTTAGCGGCGAATTTGAATTTCGAATGCGACCACGAAAACAGGAGTGAGTTCTTCTTTTTTTTATAGTCGAATGAAATTTAAAGCGGCGAATTTGAATTTCGAATGCGACCGCGAAGACAGGAGTGAGTTCTTCTTTTTTTTATATTCGAATGAATTTTAAAGCGGCGAATTTGAATTTCGAATGCGACCGATTTGGCGTAGCAACGCGCGCAGGGTACATCTAGTTACATATAAAAATCACATGTATTGAACTTATCAGAAACATGGCTTTGTAACGAGGAATTGGTTGGAATTGAAAATTTTAATAGCATAACACAGTACAGAAGACCGAGCATTAATCGTGGTGGCGAGGTTGGCATCTATCAAAATGTTGGCGATTCGCAACACGACTTCACTGTCTATCTATAATGATGCTTACTTCAGAAGAAATGTCCAGCAGGTTAATCAAACGGCATCTACTTTGGAAGATATACGCGCCGCGAGATGCACTTTGCCTAACGGTAAACAAATTGTTATGGTCACAGTTTATATTTCTGTCAATCAGAACGTTACTGACATAATAGATTTTCTTCACGAGGCATTGTTAGCATATATATATTCTTAACGGCGGGATAGACTCACCAGATTTATTAGAAGCGTTAAATTTTAACGTACCATCCAGGCGACTGAGGCAGCACCTAACATTTCACCTACCCACTTCGCAGACAAATCAATCTTTCCACAATCCTATCTCACGTACATGCCGGTTATACAACACTATAACCGATAACATTGATTTCATCAACCTGGGACCCTGGGACCCTGGGGCAGTTAAGTCCATTATAAATAACGTATTATGAAATAAATTGATAATTTACCATATGTTTTTATTATTTTATTCCAGACAATATTAGATATATATATATATATTAACCATTTAATTGTTTTTCAGAATTTATTGTAAACTTATTTCTAAAATTTTTAATTTTGGTTTTGATAATTTTTAAGGATATTAATTTTTGTACTGATAATTTTGTAAATCATGAGATAAACGGCGCATACGTAATTATTAATTAGGCATGCGGAGTAAGCATAAAATATTATACTCTATTTAGAAACAATGTAAAAATGTTAGCGATAACCATGTAATATTAGAGTATTGTTTGCGTACCTATTATACTAAATAAAATAAATAAAAATAAATACAGAATTGGGTTGTTGAAAAACGTGTTCATGAACTTCCACTCATACATGTCGGCGATTTCAATATTGACTTCGATAACGTTGAGGGTTTGCGCTTAGTAAAATTTTTGAAATCAGAGCTTAGATTTTAGATTTTGTTTATGGTAGAACAGTGTTTCTTTGTTTATTTGTTTCTAGTAGAACACTGATTTTGTTTCTGGTAGAATCTTACATTTTGTTTCTGGTAGAACACTGGGGACGCGTATGGTACAACCACTAATGCGATGTTTTCACGATTCGTAAATCATGTATCTTCCGACGTCCACTTATCATAGTTTAGTTACCACAAACCTATTGCAACCAGGGGCGGATCTATATAAGGGCTTTTTGGGCTGTAGCCCAGGGCCCCGTGGATATAAAGGGCCCCAGCCTCCATTGAAAACAATGGACAATATTGTGAACCGAGTTCCTACCGAGGCTAGTCCCTTGTCAATATGAATGTTTGTTTAAATTTTACTTATATTAAACTAGCTTTACAATTAATATCAATACTTGTTTAATTAAGCTACTAATTAAGATATTATTACAATTAGTATTAATATTGTTTAGTTTAATGTTGTTTAGTAGCAATAGCATTAGTATTAATGTTGTTTAGTAGCAACGTTTTCTTACGCTAATCGATTTGTCTATTTTTAGTGAAAAGTTAAATGTCTTACAGTTGTGTTTGTGTGTCTGTCATATTAAACAAATAAAATATTGTATTGTCCTCTTTCTTTCCTATTTTGTGTACCTAGTGACCTAGACGTCATTGTCAAAAAAAGTTTTTGACAAAATGGCAATTAGTTGATTAATTAGGCAGGCCCCCAAGTAATATTAGCCCAGGGCCCCACAAATGCACGGTCCGCCCCTGATTGCAACAGTATTTACTATTGTAGATTATATTGATGAAATTAATGTTCAATATGATACCAATAGTGCAGGAAATCAATCAATTATGTATAATATTTTAACGTAAAATTTCAGTATTATAAGAGATGCGTTTATTTATATCCTCTTTGCCTATCGTAAATTTAATGACAATCGCACTTAAGAGGCCGTGTACGAAATCGATGTGGGCCGTGATACCTCTATAATCAATGGTATAATATAACTATAGGTAGGTAGGATTTCGGAGCCAAAGAGATATGTCCACCCTTTGGAAGCGCTCGGCGGGGACTAGCTGACTTGAGGCGTGAATCGTATCATAGGCGAGAATCATAACGCGAGAATTAGATGGTTTTAAAAGACTTTATTGCCAATTTTAATTCATGTTTTGCATTTTTTTTTTGAGGAAATGGATTGATATTGAACTAAAGTTTATTTCTGTTGTTTTTATTTTATGAACGAGAGTTCTAAAAGGCCAAAATCAAAAGCATTTCTTCGCCCATTTTCTAAAAAAATTGACAAAGTTAAATATTTTTTTTATCAACAATTTTATATGAAAGTTACTACTTACTTACTAAAAGTGATTCACTTATTATATAGAGGATTTTCACAACAATACATTGTAATTTTTTATACCGTTTAGATGTCAAAACGAGTCGTAAATATGTTATATTCTAAACCTCTTACAGCAAAAATTCACAAACAGTCGCCGGTTTAAGGTCAATTAATCGAAATTCTATAATAATTTTCAAAAAAGTAGCCCACTCATTAGACAATTATATAAATGAGCTTTTGTGTTGTACAATAAAACTTATAGAAATATAGTATTTTAACCTTAAATTCACGTCTGCAAAATTACGTAAATTCACGAAATGCGCAAAATTTCGTGTACGGCCTCTTAAAGAGTAACTCCAGTCGCGCGTTGGAGCTGACACCCCCAATTTAGTTTTAAATTTTTCTTTGAGCTTTAAAACAACAAGACAAAAAAAATACACTGGATTTATTATAAGAAAAATATAACAATTTTTTTGACATGGGATCTATTTGTGTACATGGAAGATTGTAAAAATATTCAGGGTTTTCCAGGCTTAATTTTGACAATCCTCTTTAGTCTTGATCAGATTGAACCATATTAATGACATGCTGAACCATCTTATGACTCATAAAAAAGGTAAAACCTTACTATAATACGGGGTTTGAACATTAAAATTAGGCACTTAACTGTAATATTGTTTAGTGTCATAGTTTACCTAATGTTTCATTGCAATATTAAAAATATAATTTTATAACGAGCTTCGATATATGAATTAAATTAGATATTATGCAAATATTGAATTATGATAGACACGTGAATTCATTAGGTACTTTAATTTATTTCATCATAACTTTTTGTTTGCCAAACGCTAAATTTAAGTTATTATTCAGTAATGGTAGAAATTAAAATTAAGTTAAATTTATTGTGAAATAAAAATAAAAGCTACATAACATGTTGGATGTTAATAATAAATTGTTTGACAGAAATATTTATATAAAATAGCTTAAATCCATGGAGAATCTGGAAAGTATTTAAAGCAGAAAGAATTATAAAATTAAAAATACGTGTGGCACTCGGGGACTGCCGCGGTAAAGCTATTGCATAGCATTTTTTAACAACTTATACAATTATAATTATTTATTTATTTTATTTATTTTATTTTTTCTGATATTAGATAACTGCGATCTATCGGAAAACGTTGAAATTATTCCGAATCATTTGCGGCTCCGGAAGCAAATGATTCGGAATAATTTAAACGTCTTCCGATAGAGCGCCGCGCACGAATTTTTTATTCGATAAAGCAAAAAAACCGGATATTATTCGAAAAAACTATTCTTCGAAAAAAATCGTAGATAAAAAGATAGATAATTAAATTATCTTTAAAATGGTGCAGGTTTCATAATAATACGCCAGATAGTATTTGCGTAGTAGTCGTTTTTGTGTTCGGTTAGACCTAATTTTACAAATTAATTACACTATGTAATATAAACAAAATCTAAAATATTCAAAGCTAAGAATATTACGAAAATGTTCTTGTTTAACATATATTTTTTTCGAATCGTAAGCAGTACTCGTTTAGACGTAATTATCAGTTTAAAATCATTAATATTCCTTAAGAAATTTCTTCATTCGGTCGCGGCGCTGGCCTAGGCCCGCGATAAAAGCTATGCAATAGCTTAATAACAAATATGTTTTTTTTTAGGTTTTAGCAAATATCAAATACGTGGAAACAATCGAAGACTATCGCGGTTGTTTGACATTATAAATAGGATAGAAAACGAATTTACCGCGTAAAATTTGTAGCACCCGACGTTTCGGGTGCTACAACTTAAGATACTAAACAGATTCGATATAAAAACGATCTTTAAACTGACCCAAAATATAGCTCGATTTTTGAGGCATGTAAAGGATGTAATACCACTGCAAATCCCGGGTGTGTATAAAGTCGAATGCAGTTGCGGTCTAGCCTACGTTGGACAAATGAAACGGCCCATAGCCACGCGACTGACAGAACACATCAAAGCCGTTAAAAACGTTCAGTGTGAAAAATCGGCGATCTGCGAACATATATTGGATAGCGGAAGTAATCACTGGATGGAGTAACAAGAAACAATTCTACTTTCCTCGCATGATCCGGGAAGCCATTGAAATAAGAAGAATCCCGAACTTCAATAGAGACGACGGTTACAAACTCTCTTCTACGTGGAACCCTCTTCTTAAAATGTTCCCGCCGCCGAACGCCGAACGCAAAGACGTCAGACAGGATACAGTGAGTGTTGTCTGCAAGACGGATTTTAAAAATTCGTGCGCTCCGAGCCCGCCCCCCCACCACCGTTATAACCTACGCAGTGGTGGCAGCGGTATGCGGCCTACCCGCAAAACAACGGATTGACATCTCTTCAATCTACTCTTGACAACGGCGGCTGCAACGTCGCCGAAACGTCGGGTGCTACAAAATTCACGCAGTAAATTCGTTTTCTATCCTATTTATAACATGGAAACAAATTTAAATTACTGACAATGTATTTTATTTTGTATTATATAGCTATCGTCGGTTAGTATGTTTACCGGCCTATTGACCTTTCGGGATCCTGGATGCCACGGCAAATGCTTTTTTTTAAAGCATGTCCTAAATATGAACTCTCTTATATTGTTGACCGTAAATATGGAGATAATGATAGGTATGACATGACACATGATAAAGAAGAGAACATTTCAAAAATAATAATGTAAAATTGCTTTTGGATAATTTCCCTCAATTGTGTTGCACATTGTTTGTGGGGGAAGGGGGAGGCGGGGGTCATTAACGACGGATTTGTGCTTGAAATTAAATCATAAATAAATTCATATTAAAAAAAAAAAAAAACATAAATTTATTCTCGAATTCTGGAATATATACATATTATTGCGGTTGCTGCACAATAACAGTTGGGTGATGAACTACCTCAGGAGGAGAATCATCTGAACGACAGCAACAGCATAGACATCCGATACAAGCAGCAAGAAGTCCACATTTACAGCAATCATTACAGCAGCAATCGGAGCACATCTTGTAGATGTTACTGAAAATGTAATGAAGTCGCTATAGAAATCCAAAATATACATACAAATTGACACTTCGAGGAAACCAAAATATTCATTTTAATTAAATTGTAAATTTACTGAAAATACTATATTTGCACTTTTTACCTGTAATGAAATTATGAGTGTGGTTCGGTTAGTACTGAGTGTTATGATTTATTTCCTGACTGCCAAAAGAAGGGTTATAATTTTACTGCATATGTATGTATTTGCATGCCAATTTGACTATAATACCGTTATTTGTGAGTGTCTTCTTGTGAGTGTCTTATTTGTGAGCGTATTATCTCTTTAACTATTTATGCAGTAAAAGGGAAATTATATGCAGTAAAAGGGAAACGTCTTTTGTTTTAAACGCTTGAGACGATACATTTACTTATTTTGATAAGAATTCATAATTGTTGATAATATGACCAATAAACATAACCTTACGATTTAAATTATTTTTTAAATATAAAATACTACTTTTTGTGACTTTAATATAAAAGTTAGACATATGCTGTCTCTGACTTTTTTGTAGGCATTATCAAGCTCTACAACTTTTCTCTAGAACTTAATCATTTATCTCTCATCGTTAAGTTATGTACATACATACATACATATATACATACATACATACATACATACATACATGCATTCAGTGCCTTTTATATGCCAAAGAGAATCTTTTAAATTGCGAGCTTCACGCCACTCGACATAGCCATAATACGCGACATAAAAACAATGTGTTATTGCCTAAAGTACGCTCGACTAAATATCAAAAAACATTTTTATATATTAGTTTTAAATTGTATCATTGCTTTGCCGTCATCGACGAGAAGACTTGAGATGGCAGCATATAAAATCTGCTTGAAAAATCAGTTAGTCAAACATGCCCTTTACAAACTGGACGACTTTTATGATATTGCGCCCACAATTGCTCGATTATAAATAGGTAACCATATTATGACTATACTTTCGCACTAAGTTTTAGATTTTATTGACATTGTTTTTAATTAAGCATGTTTCAGAATTTCTCTTTTTCATTGTATTGATTATTATTTATTGTTTGATTATTGATTATTTTGCAAATTTGACTATTTTTAAGTAATCACCTCTGTTTACAATTATTTTTTTTTCTTTTAATTAATCAAAGCGGTTTTATCATCCGGTAAATTATGATTGTAAAATTTGACATATTCCTCGGTATTGTGAAATGCTTTTATGGAATGAATAAATGATGATGATTATGGTGATGATGATGATGACATACATGCATGCATGCATGCATAAATACATACATACATACATGCATACATCCATACATACATACATACATACATATATATTACATACATACATACATACATACATACATACATACATACATACATAAGTACATACGTACGTATGTACATACGTACATATGTACGTACATACGTACATATGTACGTACATACGTACATACGTACATACATACATATACGTATACATATAAAATATTAAACATAGAAAAAATAACTAACTGTTTTTATTCTTCCTTGACTATTTCCAATCACCTATCTTCCAAAAGGTATTTTTAAGTATGTGCGTTGATCCAACGTATATTAGAAGTAGTATCAAACTGGCCTATATATGGTATATTACTGATATGATATAACAATAACAATCTTGGATTATCTTATCATACATTAATTTCGCCATCCAGATAAGATTGACTTCCACGCACGCTATTAGTAATATCAGTTACCTATACGTTTTTATGATTCATATCACAGAATTCAGTGGAATTTCTAAAACTCTGCAGGAATATTTAAATAAGTAGAGATTAATAATATTTCCTATTTTGACCTTTGGTAACTTCAGCTTGAATTGTTTTCCAAATTAAAATATATATTTTTTTTAATCATGTAATTTTTATTTCTCAAATCAGTCATTGTTTTGTCTTTCTGTAGTTTTCCATTGCTAGGATATTTTCGCGTGTGCAATTGTTGGAAAGTTGAAATTTCGCATTATTTCGAATATGAGATCCTGTGCCAGTGGTATCCAGCTTCTTGCTGTCTGACACAATAATTAAGGGTCGGCACTATATAAACTCAAGAAAAAACTAAAAAGTTACGAATTATTTAAATTTAAATTATACACAGCTTACACTTCCAGAAAGTCGCTCGTTAGAGCTAATCAGAGGGCAGTTCATGTCCACATTTGTAGCAATATCCCTTGTCACCTACAACGGGCGAACCCGTCACCCCAGGAAGTAATAACGAAATATAATCGTTCATTCGACCTGAGATGAATGTGGTAACTTGAGACGAAGACATTCCACTAACTAATTTAGCCAACACGGGCCTCATTTACACTAGCACAAAATCGCGGAAGTCTTGCAGGAACTTCTTGCAATACCGTTTACACTATCGGCTAATTTTTTGCAATATTTTCTGCGATAAATGTCTTGCGAGAGGTTCGCAGACAGTACTGTCGCGACTTTTCGCAGTGCCGTATACACATGTCAGCTCGAGGTGTCGCGAAAACTCTGGCAATTTTATTTAGTTGAACCATGCCACGCCGACGTGAACGTAAAGCAGCCGCAATAATAATTTTGTTTTTGAATAAAAATATAAAAAGATCTACTTGGGCACGAGAAGGGATTTCAAGACGGCCTGAATCGGGTTGTTTTTACAATTTGGTTCGAGAACTACAAATAGAAGATGCTCAACAACATGTTTATTTTATTTGAATGTACTCCGTCGATGTTGAGATTTTGTTACAAAAGATTGGATTTAAATTAAGAAAAGAAAGATACTCATTTGCGAGATTCCATATCACGGAATGAAATACTCACCATACACTCCATTTATCATCATCAACATCAGGTTTGCATGTTATTTAATTGTACATAATTTTTATATTTAACATCAAATAACGCCGTATAAGGCTAAATGAGGAAGACACACTATTGTATTCCGCTGTCCACACCCATTTCGTGGGTATTATGGACGTGAAGATAGATGATATAATAGTAGTAATATAGTAATTATATAAGTAAACATATTTACATTTAAAAATAAATAATCATTAATATTATAAATTATATACATTGCTTTGGTACCAAACTAGAATTATCTGTGCTATAAGCACCAAAGACCCACATAAAACAAACAACATCAATGAGACAAATAGCAGTATTTTAAATATTTTCCCAAAACCTTCAGCACTATAGGCAGGTCCATGACCGCTAGACTAACTGGTCGTCAAGTTAATTTGTTTTTTTTTTTGTTCAGGGGATTCATATCATTTATTAATGTTAGTATTCAGTATTCAGTATTTAATTTAGAATTCAGAATTCCTGTCTGCACTATATCGAAAATTATTCCGGAGGTATGCAAAGCATTGTATTATTTATTTATTTATTTATTTATTTTCAGGAAAACCAACAGCTAATTATAATTTAACAATGCCGGAGTAACATAGCAGAGAGCCAATTAAAGGTTTTCACGTTTAAATAACGTTGTAGAAACATATGTGATCTTATAAATAGGATAGAAAACGAATTTACCGCGTGAAATTTGTAGGACCCGACGTTTCGGTGACGTTGCAGCCGCCGTTGTGACAACGGCGGCTGCAACGTCACCGAAACGTCGGGTCCTACAAATTTCACGCGGTAAATTCGTTTTCTATCCTATTTATAATGTCAAACAACCGCGATAGTCTTCGATTTCATATGTGATCTTTCAATTAAAGCTATCGATTAAGAATGCATCAAAAATTATTCAACAATTAATGCTAAAAAATTCAATGTTCAGCCGCTGCCTAGCTGAGTTAACACTCGTACAGAATAGATCAAAGTCAAAGCGTTTAATCATGTCATTGAAATTGTCACTTGTTCGCCACAGAAATGCATTTTGCCTATAGTTGGTACCAGCATGAGGAACATGAAGAGCAGGGTTAAATCTATTGAGCTTGGAAGGAACACGGAGATTAATTTTATTTAGTAAGTCAGGACAGTTAATATTATTGGAGGTAATTTTTAGCAAAAAGGTTAAGTCCGCGGTTTCACGCCGCTTAATCAAGGGGAGGATATGAAATTTCTTGCATAAATTGAAATAGTTAGATGAGCTGTATGGGATTTTCAGACGGAAGCAGAGATATTTCACGAACTTCATTTGAATGCGCTCGATTCTGTTTATATATTTGTCATAACAAGGGTTCCATACCTGAGATGCATATTCCAAGATGCTTCTGACAAAAGTGCAGTAAAGGATCTTGAAAGTTTTAGCACGGTGAAAGCAAGCTGCACTCCTCATAACAAAACCTAAAGCTTTGGAAGCTTTAGAAACAATAGATTGAACGTGATTATCGAACAGTAGATGAGAATCATGAATGACACCAAGATCTTTAACCACGCTGCACCTCTGCAAGTTATGAAATTTCAATGAGTATGAGTATTATACTCTATATGAGGAGTATTTGAAGGTACTCGTAAGAAATATAAAACACAAGAATATAATTGAAATTAATCTTTTAATAAACTGAAACTAAGTATCTACTTATCAAATCAAAAGATTCGGGAATTGGTTGTTGTTCGATATTTATATTCTTAGGTACTCGGAAACAACTGTTCACTATCATCTACTTGATGACAACTTCACTCCTGTCAAAAGCGTGTCACATCAGAGATTAAATGGGAAGATGTAGATTGTGATGAATTTGCATGTGAGGGTGTTGTTCCAGATGTTAGAGGAAAAAGGAATTGCGCGATAGCTTCGGGAAAATACCCACCATTCAAATGTACCTAACAATCGAGCGTAGCATTTTTGTGTAGTATTTGAGTAGTATTAAAATGGTATTTTTCCAAAACTTATCTAGGTTTTTCTTAAATGCGGCGGTATATTTTTTTTTATATCTCGTATATTGTATACGAGATAATCCAACCAAAATGCCTTGTCGCCAGGTGTTTTTTAGCAATCTTAATTTAGCTGCGGAAATAACTGGAATTGATAAAGAAGCAATTAAAGATTTTACAATAATTTTAAGAATACTGGGAATCAAAAACTGATTAATGAATATCGAAATCGGATTAAATATAATCAATTAATTGGTTATACGTTTAATCTAATATTGTCTAAAATGTTAACTGTTTTGTTAGCTGTTTTGTACGACATATTTACCTAACAAAACGAATACAAATATTCGAAGACTTTTGTAAGTTTACGATCTACTAACTAAACCAATGTTGGTTAACGTTTCAGAATAAGGGCCATTATGTAATATTTTGGATTTTTTTGGTCACTATGATTAGTTTGCGCTTTAGCATTTTGATTATTTTTATTGTGCGTAAAATTAGAATTAGAATTAATTTTTATTTACGACTCAGTTATTTATTTATTTATTTGCAGCTGTTATAAACAACATATACAAAAAAAAAAAACAAGAACTTACAGATTAAAAATTAAAACTATAAATAGACAAAGACTATGAAATAAAGCTACAAACGCTGCAAATTAGGGGTATCCTCAGGATATCTCTTATCCTGGTTTTCAGGACACACCTATTAATTATTGATACATAGGTATATGATTTTTAAAATAAAATAACCAAATCAAATAAATCTTAAAACGAAAAATCCAAATAATCATAATCAAATAAATACACAAATCGAAATAATCAAAATCAAGATATTTAACATCAAATGATATTAAAAGAAAATAACGTAATTACATAAATTTAATAATCTACATATAATAAATCAAAAATAATCAAAATCAAAATATTTAACATTAAATAATCAGGTTACAAATTAATAAATAAACGAAGACAATAGTAATAATCCAATTAGCAATAGTTATTTTAAAATAAAATCAAATTATGACATCTAAATATCTTCCTTTAATAATAAACTTTTAAAGTGGTCCATACTGCAATTGATTTCGACCGCAAAGCCATTCCCAGCCGATTCCATACAACCGCAGAATAATACGAAAAGCTGCACTGGAAATGTGTAGTTTTGTGCTTGGGTATTATAGCAAGTTGTTCACGTGCCCGTGTTGAATGGACATGCCGGTTACGGGACCACGTCATAATCGAGTAAAGATATCGCGGCTGTTTATTGCGTCCTTGAGTACAAGGGTCGCAAGATGGAGCTGCCTTCTTTTACTCATATTCAACATGGAAGCTTTCGCAAGGAATGGTGACACATGATGACGTGGAGGAATCCTAAAGCAAAATCTTGCGCAGGCATTTTGCAGTCTCTGAAGTCTCCGCTCAGTCTTCCTATATAGACAGGAATATTATAAGTCTCCGCTCAGTCTTCCTATATTAATGTACCTACTGTTTACGATTTTTTAAAGTTTTTTTTATTCAGAAAACAGACAGTAGGTACAAAAAAACATATTTACTAAATCAAAATTTAACAAACATAAACTATTTATATGTTTACACCTATAAACGGCGACATAGTGCGCTATCTTATATATAAAAATGAATCGCCGTGCGTTAGTCTCGCAGGATCCCGGAAATGACTAGACCGATTTGAATTATTTTTCTTTTATTTTGTTTGGCTTGATTCAGGGGTGGTTTACAAAAAAAAATATTTAGGAAAAACTCAAACAAACAACTGAAAATCGAAAAAATCGAAATTGGTCATTTTGGGAAATGGGCCACTTTCAATAGATGGCGTACGCGGCGATCCTATTGTTTGACAGCTGCGCCATCCATAACTGTTATTCATTCCGTGTGATTGTGTAAAATTTTAAAAATTCGAAAAGTCGAAAAATTCGAAAAAGTCAAGAGTCGAAAGTCAAAAATGGCGGAAAAGTAGAAAAAGTCGAAAAAGTAAAAAAAGTCCAAAAAGTAGAAAAATGCAAAAAAGTCGAAAAAGTCGGACAAGTCCAATAAGTCGAAAAACCCGAATAAGTCGAAAAACTCAAACCGTACATGATTCGGCCATATTATAGATTTCAATGAATTGGATTTGGAAGGTTGATTACGATCAATAAACGCTTATGAAGAGTTAAAATCAACTCAATTTTAGGTGATGCGAAGTTCACCGGGTCATCTAGCGCGATATAAAATAAAAGTTTAAATGATATAAGATTTTTTTTAAAGTGAAATTGTTAGGGCTTTTTAATAAATAATATAATTCCATGAATTCTGTTTCATGCTTTCAATAGCATTATTTTCAATATATTTATTGGTATTTTTTTACAAACATCCGTGCGGAAATGTTGGTGTTTTTCTCCCCATATATTCAAAGCCCAGTGCGTTACATCCGCTTCCCAGTGCATCGCGGTATAGCGTTGGATTATTTGTCAGTGTAATTATAAAGAGGATTGTTTTTGTCCGCTAAGTCTTTGACCTTCACTCCATGGGAGACTGATCGACCTGATGCCGTTATAATTCACTGGGGTAACAGATTCGACCATTGTTTTTGACACCCCCAATATTTTGCTGTTTGGTGTTAGGTACCGGTGGATGGAATAGCCTTGAATTTCTTAGGAGTTGGAGATGATGGCCGTTTCCAGGCGATGGACAGTTTTATTTCAGGATCGTAATGGTGAAGGCATATTTCGTCCTGTAGAAACAAATGAAGAGCGTTGCGAAATCTTCAGTCTACTTTTTTTAATTATATGCACATCCGTGAGCATTCTAGGTAGCTCAATCTTCTATTATATATAATCATGTAAAATATTATGCACACTTTCTATCGAAATCTTTGCTCTTCAGCAATAAAATGAACTGTGATACTTTGATCCACCAAAACAATTTTATCCACTTTTTTAATCATTTCTTCAGTGGTTGCTGCCGTAGGCCGATCCAAACAAATGTTCTTTGGTAGTTCTTTCACGCCAAAATTCAGCACACCAACTTGCAGCCCTAGAATATGGGGAGCACCAATCCCTAATGTATCTTGTAATCCTTGAAATACTCGCTCGGTACATTTTTTTAAAAGCAAAGGCATTTAAATACCCCACGAAACTCCGTTTTACTTTCCCGGCCCACCATCGTAGGAGGGAAAGTATTGTGAATGCATTAGATTTGTTTTCGAGATGAAGACAGAAATAGCGATTTGAGCACCCCAAAACCATTTCCAGATTGAAATCTGCCTGTGTATTGTCTATGCGTGTGTCTTGTGTGCCTATGTGTATGAATTCCTCCACGATAGCGTCCTGAAAACACCTGAAACCTGACACCAAACACCTGAAATTTGGCATGCAGGCATCATTTTGTCTTGGCGAGAGTTGAAAGCATCATCCATCATATCATCCTGGAAATATGGGACTTAATCCTTCAGGCCTTGGCCCCTCAGCCGATTGACAAGTGTCTCAAAAAAAAAGTTTAAATTAGTAAAAAAAATGAATTATGACTGTCTCACCAAAACATTAATTACTGCCAAACCACTGTCCCATAATTAAAATAAAACATATTAAATCAAAATAAAATTAAAATGGGACCGTCACGCTGAATCGTGTTGTGGCCGATATCGGCCAATTGGGGCTCTAGGGGTTAAGACTTGAAATTTGGTACACAGATGCCATGTTGGTCCGAAATCACATTGTGAAATTAGGCCACCAGAACCAGAGTGGCCCAAATGCAAAAATCATTCTTGGTGATACGGGCCAAAATATGTACTTAAAGGCAAGCAAAAAAAGTACTATATGGTCCATAGTTTTTATTTTGATAATTTATTCTGGAATTGTCTCTTGAGCCACTCTGGTTCTGGTGGCCTCAAATGTTGGTTGGAATATCTCATAAACAAGCTGCATTAATAATATTTATATTCTGCCAATATGTTTCAATCAAATATTAACGCTGAGCCGCCCGAGGCTAGCCAAGAAACGAACCGTGCGGCCTGAGGTGTCGCCCGGGTTCGACCGCCGGCCGAGAGGGCGCTCATCGAATTAATTTATGAAATGAATATCTCTTCAAATTGTTTTCACTCTTTATGTACAGTAAGTTTATAAGTTTTAAAAAAAATATATTAATGCCTGTCTTTGTATTTAATGCTTATTTAAACATGTTGTGTATGTACTTGTAAGAATTCTATTATTTTTTTATATCTATGTGTATATTGCATATCAACGGATTGGTATAAACTGTTAAGTTGATTTGCTAATGAAATGAAATAAATAAATTCAGAGGTAATAAGTCCATAGGTACTTGCCGGAAAAGTCTTGGGGTGAAACTGATTTACAAATGACTCTTATTTTAGAAGAAACAAAAGAAAAACAGTTTTTTTATAACATAATAACTGATGTATTAGATGTGCCCTACCGGTATTTATTTTTATATTAACGCCCCTCGTAACATATAACATTGAATTCGAAGTCAGTTATTCATAGGTTTCAAAAGTCCCTAACAAAATAGCTGCTGGAAAGTGACCAATGTATTTAATAATTTTCATTAGTTACGTAGTAAATTATCACATTGTTATATATTTTATTTTGTATGTATATAACTGAGTGTAATAAGTATTACACATTAAGTATAGTATAAGTATTATTACATATTAGAGTGTAATACTTAATACATCGTTGCTATTTATCGATATAAATGTTTTTTGTGTATCTCCTCTATGTGAATATTTATTACCCATTTCTTTTTTATATTTGATATTATCTTGGTATATTAGTATTTTATGAAGTATTATTTCTGTTTTTATTTATCGGTTATTTCTTCTTCATCCAAATTGAGATATTTAGGTACGGGCCATTCTGGGCCTATTTTAATATGTGCGATGAGCAGGCTCCTGTAGAAAGTTTCTCATCGCAATCTAGGCTTTGTAGATTTTTTTTTCAAAGTAAGCATTTTACCAGTTCCAAGAAGCTAAATATAAATAAATAAATTGTACAATATTTAATTATCAATAGAATAATCTAATCCGCACATATTCTTATCATTGAACTCTTATTAATAACTATTTTGATTAAATGTCACTATTGCACTGAAATATAATTAAATAAAAAATCGGTTGTCACCTCAAGATTTTACCGGCAAGTAGCCAAGAACCGATGTCATCTTAATATTAATTTCAAAAATAAAAATCGGCCTCTCGGCTGGCCGATGAACCCGGTTGGGTCCACTGATCATGGTTGGGTCTTATTACAACTGCCTTGGGTGACGCAGTTCATTTCTCGGCTAAGGGCGGGGTTGGTCCAATTGCCAACAGATGGTGTTAACCGTTCAGGCCTCGGCCCCTCAGCCGATTGACAAGTTGATGTCCCAATTTTTTTTAATAAAAATTAGTAAAAAAAATTAATTATGACACTGTCACACCAAAACATTAATTACTGCCAAACCACTGTATCCATAATTAAAATAAAACATATTAACATAATAAAACATAATAATATAAAACAAATTAAATTAAAACGGGGCAGTCACGCTGACTCGTGTTTTTGCCGATATCGGCCAATCGGGGCTCTAGGGGTTAATGCTTGATTAAAATGCATGGTGAAATTTAAATATTATAAGTGTAGCTTATATATGACATATTCCAGCCAAAATTTCAAGATGTGGCCCAACAAGGCATCTGTACCAAATTTGAAGTCTCTAAGTTCAATATTTCAAAATTGATATGTGACAACAAAAACTAGTGCACCCTGGTGGACCGATTTCAATCACAACCTTTTCAACTCTTGCCATGACCGAATGATGCCTGCATGCCAAATTTCAGCTCGATCGGATTGAGCGTTTGGGCGCTATCGTGGAGGAATACACATAGAAGCGCATTCAAAATACCACAGTATACCGAGAGAACAGTAGACGCACTCTCGAGCGACAGGGTATTGCGGGGATAGGGTGTGAGGAAAGTGAGCGGAGGGGTACGTCTCGATGAACGCCTTTGGCTAGCGTTACGTGCGTGCGAAGGTTGGCAAATTTCTCAAACGTTTGAACATCTGCATTAGCGGAGTAGTAGACATGTGGCGGCCGTATGAGAGCCCTTGGACTCGTGACGTAGCTTACTTCGTTTTCAATTTTGTTCTAAGAGACGTTACCGTCTATTATACTGTAACAATATGTTCCTTCTCATCGGTTTGTAGGCCGAGAAAGTAGTAAAATATGAGGAGTCGGCGAACAAAACGATCTAACAAAGCTTTGAACTTAATTTGACAGGTGAGGCAAAAAACTAAAAGCATACTTCCATTTCACTTTAACTTGATTTGATTCAAATTTTTTATTTTAATTTTGGAAGTATGTAGTTTATAATCATTTGTATTGGTGTTCTCCTTAGAACAGGCTCTGCCTAGTTAGGAGCAACACAATCTATGTTAAGTGCTAACGGTGTATTTTTTTTTGTGGACCAATAAATAAATAAATAATAAATAAATTTGTTTATTTAAATATTTTGTTTTTGTAGTTGATATCTTGGCTGATTTGTATAATATCTAGCATTCGCAAGTAATTTTTCATTGCATGAATGGGACAATAAAATAAACAAATTTTCGTTCAAATCGTTTTGATTGAAACCGGAATATTTAGATCGTTTTGATCACAACTGTATTCATAAATTATATTGCTTTGATTGCTACTAGTGTTATAAAAACAGGAAATCTTTTTTTATACATGTTTCTACATCGTTAATCTCTTAACCCGTTGAGTATGTATGAGTCAACCAAATCTGGTCGCGAAACAATTATCCGTTGAGTACGAGTCGACCAAATCTGGTCGCGCGTTTTTTTCACTTCTCGTGACGTTCTCATATTTATTCATAATTATCTAATTGTTTTACAAAATGATATTTCAATATTCTATATTCGAAATTTCAATGCAATCATTGGGCAGTTGTTCTTTTTATGATTGGTGTAGTAGTTTCGTAGTTATAGTACTTTAAGTCGATGTCGCCGAAAATCCTGCAAGAGACAGATGCATCCATGAAAATACCCATTTACTCCAAGGGTTAATCTATTAAATCTTTAATTAATGAAAATGTAAAAATTTCTCAAAATAATAAATATTATATGAATGTCTTCTTAGAACCGGCGTTGAGTGCCGCAACCGTACCACCAGATGACATTTTTTTCACCATTTACACCAAACCATTTTGCACAGTAACTAACTTTACCGAAGCTATGCTGAAATGTGAATGTTGCCATATGTAAATTAGGGATACCACAACAAAAACAAGAAAAGATGCCAAAAAATATATATTTAGACCGTTTTGAATAAAAATAATTCTATGGGCCATGATTAAGTATGAGATTTAGGTCATTTTGAAAAAAAAACATTTTAATTCCAAATTATCAACCATTTTCTACTAGCGATAGATTGTTTTGAATGAAATTGGTGATTTCTGACTCATTTTTCTAAGGTTTCTAGGCTAGTTACCAATCAATAAAATGGCCCAAGGAGTAACGATTTAAAAAAAAAACATATTTGGGTCCAAAACCGATTTATATCGTTGTGTTCGCCGACTCCTCATATAATAAATACCCTACAAGTAAATAAATCAAAACAGAGTGTATAATAAGTATATATTCAAAATGCATAAATACAGCAATATTGAAAGATTATTCTCTTCAGTATACGTATAAACAAATTAAAGTAAATCTCAACTCTCTCTAAAAATAATGTCTTAAGTAATCCTATTTCGTTTTCAGTTTTTTTATAAGTAAGAAAAATACACCATGAAAATATTGAATATAATATACAATGGAAGGTATTCGATTAGAAGATGCTCTGTTTTCCGACACTGTTTTATATAAAGAGCTTTGGTTTTATTTAATGGACTAGACAAATTCGAAAGTGTTTGGATGGAAGCGTTCGTGTGAAATATAAAATGTAGATTCCAAAAAAAGATTCTTGAGCATAATCATATATATTATTCATTACGTTTAATAAGGGTTGCCAGTTATAAATATGGAAAACATGAATGACATTATAATAATGCAGTTTTTGTGCAATTTAAATATAAATAATATGGAATTATAAAAGTGGAAGCAATCAAGTATCTGAGTGAATATTTCTAATCTGAGCAATTTACTGTTATCAACATAGAGTAGAGAATACTCGTATATGAAATATGTCATAGTATGTTATTATAAGATTGTACACAATGATTCTATACAAAGCTAAATGGTATTTATGCAGTTTAGCAAACTCTTCCACATTGAAGATGTTGAATGTCACCTTAATATATTCATGTCCCTGATTTTTAATCTGTAAAACTTTGCGCTATATCTATAAATAATCAAGATATAGGCGTTTTAAGAAGCGTTAAACACTTAAATGGCGGTAGGTTGTTAGTTTTCTTGTAAAACAATTAACGCCTATATATCCTTCTAGCCGTGTTCGGCCATAGCGACTGCATTGTAGATTCTAGTGACTTCTTTAGTCTTTTCAGAGTCCATTGTTCGTAAGCAGTCAAGTGCGCAGGTTATAATAACCCTTGGAGTAAATGGGTATTTTCATGGATGCATCTGTCTCTTTTGCAGGATTTTCGGCGACATCGACGGCGCTCGACTTAAAGTACTATAACTACGAAACTACTAAACCAATCATAAAAAGAACAACTGCACAATGATTGCATTGAAATTTCGAATATAGAATATTGAAATATCATTTTGTAAAACAATTAGATATTTATGAATAAATATGAGAACGTCAAAGTGAAAAAAACGCGCGACCAGATTTGGTCGACTCGTACTCAACGGATAATTGTT
Source organism: Micropterix aruncella (assembly GCA_944548615.1). Classification (NCBI taxonomy): domain Eukaryota; kingdom Metazoa; phylum Arthropoda; class Insecta; order Lepidoptera; family Micropterigidae; genus Micropterix; species Micropterix aruncella. Next base: position 1,607,564 of record OX155959.1, read on the forward strand.
TCGCGACCAGATTTGGTTGACTCATACTCAACAGGTTAAAGTGCACAGGTGGGCGCGCGACCACGGGTGCACTCTCTCTTCCTCTTCTGAACCCGATGGAACGGAGACCGTTACAACCAGAGAAAAGTTTGGATGCAGATAAAATAAAATAAATTAATTAATCGCCAACACAGCAATGGCTGTCATTAATAAATTTGTACTCAATATTGCAGAGCTATTTTTTTCGGATTTAGTTCGTTTTTCCACACTGTCATTTATGAAATTGGTAGTTATGGCTTGTGGTGATATTTGAGGTTTTTCTGGAGCTATTGTAGAGATGACCGGTGACTTATTGGTAGTTGTTGTAGTAGGCGGTGATGTAGAAGATGCATTATTGGATTTATCCTGGTTTTCTGATGATCTCGTGTTGTTGCTCATGGGGCTGTGTTGAATACAGCATACAGTCTCTTGTTCCCACATTATACAAAATTGTGATGGTTTCCCTTTTGGCAAATCCCCGTCAGTTTTTGGACAATTTTCCGGCGGTAGACATACTCCTAAAACGCCATTTATTTCACATGACTCTTCAAGGCAGTGTATATGCCAGGTCCCTTGGCACTTCCGCAAGGGCTCTTTCCAATACTGGTAACGGCGAATATGTTGAAGAGACATTGGTTGTCAGCTATCGTCACTTGCAGAGGTCCACCACTATCGCCTCCACAAGTCTCGTCCTCCTTCTAAGCTGCCAGCGCACAATTGATCGTCCGTTATACCTTGCGGTAACCTCCTTCTGAGAGTCTTTGCATATAGTCTTCGACAGGTCGGCTGGTCAATCAAATTCACCACCACCTTCAGTAAGTCGTCCGATGTATCTTCAGCAAAGTCGATCTGCCCCCAGCCAGTAACGACAGCTCGCTTGTTTTCGATGGTCGACATTGTCCATAGACACACACGCTGGTCAAATATTTAAAGTGAACAGCTCAGACCGATAAGATCCTTCGGGACACGTCCCATGTTAACCGCGAGTGAATCCAGACTAGAATTGCACTATATTCACTTAATTTATTATTTAATTATTATTTAGAGGTGAGAAATTTTAAAAATATGTTGACACTTAGAATTTAAATTTCGTCTATATGATCGTAGGTAAAGGTAGTTTTTTTGTAAAAAACCATCATAAACACCTATTTGGCAGCAGGTGAAGTTAGTTTTTGTTTTAAATATGCCAGAGTTAGCTAAACATCATAAATTCCGGATAAATTAATATAAAGGGATTTACTTATTATTTTGGCTTAAAAATAGTGGGTCATTGTTTGCTCAAAATGGCAAAGTTTTTAAAAAGTAGAAATGGAAAAAAAACACCATTTGCATGGCGTTTACCTTTTAATAATTGTTTGTTTGTTTGTTTCTACTCTTTATTGTGAAATTTCACAATGGGCGGGTTTATTGTCATATGACAATTTCTTAAAACCAAGCTACTATGACGTGTTTATATGTATGTGTGCGTTCAACATGTATGTAAGTGTGTGACTTGTTATTGCATTCGATCGACTGAATTGAAAATGCAATTCCGTTAATTTGATCCCAACGAAAAATGGTGACCCAGCCGGGAATCTAACCCGGGACCTTACAATGTAGAGCAGGGGACCTAACCACTATGCCACCGGGCCGTGTAGCCCGGTTGCATAGTGAATAATTCACATGGCGATATTACCCAAATAATGACAAAATTGCCACTCAAATGAATTTGCAGATTAACTTGCCGTGTTTCAAAATTATATTAAAATTTAAAAAAAATATATATTTTTAAAATGTTAAATAAGAATTATGACCTAAACTATTATAAGAATTAGGGTTTATGACGTAATTCAATATTTGTGTGCTGTTTGTGCAGATTTACCCCTTAAATTGCTCAGTTTACAAATATTCACTGATCTGATTCAATAAGGCCGGATGGCAACTCTCACATGTGCAATAATTGATTGGAGTAGTTTCCTGGCAACCCTATGATTAATTAAACAAAATACGCTTTATTCGACGTTGTGTGGGCGAGCCTGGTTATTTTAATATTGTCGCGGTGCGTTCGGGTTGTATCCGGGCTGTTGAGGATACCCGGGCTGAGGATAACCCTGCTGCTGGAAGCCGGGTTGCGGATACCCTTGCTGCGGATATCCCTGAGGTGGGTATCCCTGCGGGGGGTATCCGCCGGGAGCCCCCGGATACGGCCCCTGCGGCACGCCCTGCGGCGGCGGGTAGTACCCCCCTTGAGGAGGATGGCCCCCCGGCGGCGGGTAGTACCCTGGCTGGGTGGTGACAACGGTGTGCGTGTTGGTCGGTCTCTGCGTGTCGTTATTCTTGCAGCAGCAGTAGCAGCAGGCGCCGATGCAAGCGGCTAGGATGCCGCACTCCAGGCAGTCTTCATCACAGCACATTTTCGATTATTTTCTCACCTGAAATAAAATAAGAACGTGTTTAATTTTAGCTCATATTCAGCAATCAGTCAAATACCCAGTTGTGGAGCTGCTTCTCCGTTATTGGTCCAGGAGCATTAGTACCCATACTGGGATGATGACTAGTGGGAATATATAAAGAAATACAAACGGAGTTGCCATGGAATTCATTGACCCAAGACAGGCCCATCACAGTACTATAATTACATTTCTGAGGCCTGAGCGGTAAACTCCAGAATTTAGACCGGTTTAGGTCAGCTGTATTGCCCCCATGTGGGCGTTCATTCACCTTACCGCCCATCTACTCCTCTTCAAAGCCATAGAATTTCAGATGCGGAAACTGCGGTTTTTAGATATTTTTTCAGGGAAGGAGTTGATTATTTTCCTAGAGACACCAAGATTTTTAAAGAGGTGAAATAGATTACTTTAATCCTGTTAAAGTAAACATTAAAGCTGTTCAAGGTGACGTCATTTGTGAGCACTCCTTGTCTTTTGGAATATTTGATTCCCATCAACAGTTAATTCGACAGTATCAAGCTATCTTCCGAGATAGCGAGTAGAGTTATATCTGAACGGAGGGCTGTGCATCCGAGACTTTCGTGGAATTGATACAGATTAGAGACAAAATGGACCTCTAGAATCCAATCTGAAGCTTTCTCGATTACTGAGAAAGGTTTTGGAGTGGATTTTTTTGCCTTTAGAACCATCCCGCACAAACTGTATTGGGGGTTTGGAGGGTACTGTCAGACCCTTGTTGGCGTGACTCACTAAGAGGCTAATCACCTTGCGAATAACAGCAAGGCCTTAGTCATGGCGGTAGGTGTACCGTCCTTGATCTAAAGCTGACTGGCAGCCAGCTAAAATGTGTCTATCTGTGCAAGGGGTATTGGGGACATGAACTATCCTCAGAATAACTCAAACGAGCGAGGTTACTGGGGACTGGAAGTGTATGCTGAAAGGCATTTAAATAAAATTTCAGCATCTCTGGTGTCATTGGAGCTATTCTGAGGATTCAGTCATGTAACATAATTTTACAGTGCTTTGAAGACAAAAGTCCCTAACTGATGTCCAGTTATTCTGGCATTGACGGCCAACGGCATGAGCGATAATGTTGCTGTTTACCATAGGTGTGACAGACAGCCCTCTATGCAGAGGATGCATGGAGGAAGAAGAAACGCCACAGCATGTGCTCATGGAATGCAGGAGCGTTTGCAGAGCAACGGGCAAGAATACTACAATCTCCAGCATCTGTCCCGGAGGCCTGTAGCAACCCAAACAGGCTGCTAACCTTCTGGGACAGCCTGGGTTGGCAGGAGTAACATAAATAGAAACATGAGCCACGCACAACGGCCCAATCAAGAGGTCAAGTGCGGGAAAAAGCCCAGACAAACTAACTAACTAACTAACTAATGTTGCTGTTGTAATCTCCTAGCAATAGCCACCTCTTCAGGTCCACATCGCTCATGGTTGTACTACCATACCCTAGACCAGTGCCATGACCTCTGGCAAGACCAAATGGATTCTGAACTGTCAAGGATAAATTTGGAAAATCCAGTTTTACACCTTGTCGCGCCTCCCAGATTGTATAAAATTCTTCGCTAACAATGGTGTAACCGTTTTGGATTGACCTGGCAATTTGCCATTTGACAAAAATTGCTTGTTATTCTAAATATTTATTTATTGAAATGTTTTAAAGTAATTACAATAAAATTGTTTTAATAATAATAAATACAAACGGAGCTGCCATGGAATTCACCGACCGGAGTCGGGCCCATCATAATACTAATTTTTTTTTACACTTCTGGGGGGTGAGCAGTGGATTCCGGACTTACGAACCGGCTGTGGTAGGTTTAGGACAGCTGTCTTGCCACATGTGAGCGTTCACCTTGCCACCCATTCACTCCCCCTTCGAAGCCATAGAATTTGAGATGCGCAAATCGCAGTTTCAGATAATTTTTCTAAGAAAGTTTCTAAGTTTCTAAGAAAGTTAATTGAATTACTATTATATTCCGGTATTTATTTCTTTTTACTATCCTAAAAATATAAATTGTGTTACAAGAAGTATGTAAAAAGGGAAAATCTTGTTTTTGAGCAACATTTCGAATTTGAGTTTTCACCGGATCTCCACATTTTGAGATCCTTGGCAATTGAAAGAAGTGATTTCTGGAAAATGTTTGTCTTGAGTACATTTTCCAATTATGTAGGTACAAAAATAGTTCATTTTAAGGCTGAGATTTAAAAGAATGAGAGATCTATCATTTTGTTTCAAAACTGTGGCCTTTTCAAAATTCAAAAAAATTCCTACATCCATATTACCAAACTTTTGTTTTTTCTTTAGTATCAGAATTAAGTGGTACTAGAAAAATAAATAAATGTTAGTTAATATGTTTCATTTTAATATGGGTACAGTGGTTTGGCAGTAATTAATGTTTTTGGTGAGACAGTGTCATAATTCAATTTTTTTTCTAATTTTTACTAAAATTTTTTGGGACATCAACTTGTTAATCGGCTGAGGGGCCGAGGCCTGAAGGGTTAATGCGAGAATGGAAAACAAAAAATGTCTTAGAATCTTGAGAATAATGCCTCTTTCTTTGTTGTAAGTCATTTCTTAGTATATTAAATGGATTAGGAATTTAAAAAAATATTGAGGCTAGAAAAGAATAATTTGAAAAAAATTACCTAAAAATCACAATTATTTGTTATTTTTTTATACTGAGGGTAGAAAATGAATAATTTGAAAACATAACCTAAAAATTATTATAGTTGAAAAAATTGAAGATAAGAAAACAAAAGAGTTTGAAAATCTAATGCAAATAAATTAGGGCACGTATTATACAGCTGATACCTAGAAAAGTGACGAATTGTATGCATTGAAACCATACTGAAAATAAATCCATAAATCAACGTTAGAATAAAATAACAAAGAACTCTTCCAAATTATGCAAATATCTATAATAGTTAACATTACTTTTTTATAGCTCAAAACGACATCACAGATGTATTTTTTTACTTATTTACAGAATAATATAATTATATATAGTAGTTGTAATAGTTGTTATTCATATACATAATAGATTGTAAAAATATTCAGGACTAATCTTGCTAATGCCCTTAGTGTCTTATTGTGCTTTGTTAATTTCGTTCGGTGTGTATTGATTTCCTTGACCCAGATATTTAGGTGTGAATGGTTTGCTACTACAAAGGATATCGATAAAACTGCTAAGAGAGAGTATGCATTCGAGAGAGTCGTTTTCCATAGCTGAGCACATTATTTAGAAATTATTTTTAAACCTATTCAAAAACATTATACAGATACAGAAACTCCATTTCTCTCATACTCTAAATATTCTTTTTTGTAAAAACAATGGTGGAAATCAGACTAATATGACCTGTTTTTCACTTTTGTATCTGTACTTACCTGTTTCCATCATGGATCAACAAAACGTTTTGTAAAAGAAATTGCAAAAAACGTAATAAATATGTTTCTCTTCCGAAGCTGTAAATGTTTGCATATTATATAATAAAAACATTGTAATATTTTTGATCTTTATTTTTAGATAGCTTGCGACCCCCTGGGAGTCCCTTCCCTAGAGGATATAGGTAATTAGCCATATTTATTAGGATATAACTCAGAAACGACTCATAATTAAGATGAGTCATTATAGTAATAAATGTTCTACATAAAGGAATCTTTCCGTTGGTATATGATATACAACTATTGGAAAAGTGGGCCCAAAATACCCATTATCTGTTACTATTATTTTAATTTGTTTATTCTATTTTAAATGAGCTGTATGTATGTACATAATTTAAATAATTACTATTTTTTAATTTACGTTGGGCCCGATTGGTTTTCTTCGTGAATTAAAATCGGAATTAGTTCATGCGAGTGAGACAGGCCAATAAGTTAGAGCGGAATATGAAATGAATGAATGTAATGTAAGGCCGGACGAAATGTCTTCAAACTGATACAATTGTTCATTTTACATTCTGCTCTAATGCACTGTCAACCTCCAAAAGGATATCAACCTCCAAAAGGACTACGCCAACCACCGTATCTATATCCACTCGGATAGCAAAGCAGCTCTTATGGCACTAGCCTCGAATACCATTAATTCAAAGCTAGTGCAAAACTGCATATCACTACTGAATTCCCTGGGCGAAAAGAACAGGGTAATTCTAAGATGGGTTCCCGGCCATGCAGGAATCGAGGGAAATGAAAAAGCCGACAAACTTGCTAGGACGGGAGCAAAGGGAACGTTATACGGCCCTGCTGTGGAGTACCAAAAAGCATTGCAAACCTAATGCTCAAACAAATGTATTTAAAACATAAAATCGAAGACTATCGCGGTTGTTTGACATTATAAATAGGATAGAAAACGAATTTACCGCGTGAAATTTGTAGGACCCGACGTTTCGGTGACGTTGCAGCCGCCGTTGTCTAGGGTAGACTAAAGAGCTGTCAGTCCGTTGTTTTGCGGGTAGGCCGCAAACCGCTGCCGCCACTGCGTAGGTTATAACGGTGGTGGGGGGCCGGGCTCGGAGCGCGGGAATTTTTAAAATCCGTCTTGCACACAACACTCACTGTATCCTGTTTTACGTCTTTGCGTTCGGCGTTCGGCGGCGGGAACATTTTAAGAAGAGGGTTCCACGTAGAAGAGAGTTTGTAGCCGTCATCTCTATTGAAGTTCGGAGTTCTTCTTATTTCAATGGCTTCCCGGATCATGCGAGGAAAGTAGAATTGTTCCTTGGATAGAACAATGGGATTTTGAAACTGCATCCAGTGGTTACTTCCGCTATCCAATATATGTTCGCAGATCGCCGATTTTTGTCGCTGAACGTTTTTAACAGCTTTGATGTGTTCTGTCAGTCGCGTGGCTATGGGCCGTTTCGTTTGTCCAACGTAGGCTAGACCGCAGCTGCATTTGACTTTATACACACCCGGGGTTTGCAGTGGTATTACATCCTTTACAGGCCTCAAAAATCGAGCTATATTTTGGGTCGGTTTGAAGATCGTTTTTATATCGAATCTGTTTAGCATCTTACTTATTCGATCAGTCACGCCCTTGACGTATGGTAAGAATGCTCTTGATCTGCTCGGTTTTTGAGTTTCGTCCGTATTAGATCGTGTGCGTGTCTCGTGATATTTTCCGTATCCATTTTTCCTAAGGACATCATTGACATGTTCCATCTCCTTCGGAAAATGCTCAGTGTCGCATAGATCGCGTGCTCGATTCACGAGCGACGTTTGCACTGAACGTAGATGGTAGGGATGATGGTGTGAGCTTGCATGCAAATATCTGTCCGTATGTGTGGGCTTTCGATATACCGTATGTCCGAGAGTATTGTCACTTCTCCTCGTCACTTTGACATCCAAAAATGGTAAGGAGCCGTCCTTCTCTACTTCATAGGTGAAACTGATTTTTGGGTGTATGGAGTTTAGATGACCCAGGAATTCTTTCACCGTTTGAATGTTGCCTTTCAGGATGCAGAAGGTATCATCCACGTAGCGAAGCCAGAGAATGGGTTTAATTTTGGAGGTTTTTATGGCTAATTCCTCAAAATATTCCATATATAGGTCACTAACTATCGGCGATACGGGGCATCCCATTGCTACTCCGTCGATTTGTTTGTAATAATCGCCGTTCCATAGAAAGTAGCAGGATGTCAGGCAATGTTGAAGCATGTCGGCGTAGCTAATAGGGAGTTCCTCAGACCTTAGTTTATCTCTCACCACCGTAAGACACTCCGAAATGGGCAAATTCGTAAATAAAGATTCGACGTCAAAGCTCACCATTATTTCGTCTTCGGCCAGTTTTAAGCTTCTAATAATGCTTACGAAATGTCGCGAGTCTTTCACGTAAGACGTCGTTTTGCCCGTAAGCGGTTGGAGGACACCAGCCAAGTGTTTTGACAGAGGATATGTGGGGCTGTCGATTTGGCTCACAATCGGTCTCAATGGTGCATTATCCTTATGGATTTTAGGTAAGCCATATAATTTCGGTGGCTGTACGTTACGTGGTTTAGTGAGATAAGCTATTTCTGGGAGGGAAGTGACAGATTTATCGATTAAAACTCTCGTTTGCCTGGTAATTCTGCTCGTGGGATTGTAATTCACCTTCTCGTAAGTGTTGGCGTCTTCTAAGAGCGTCCCAATTTTCCGCTCGTAGTCCACAGTATCGAGTATCACGGTTGCGTTGCCTTTATCGGCCCGCAACACAACTACGTCCTTATTATCCCGCAGAGATTTTAAGCTTTTTCTCTGGGCGGCTGTGGTGTTCGACTGTGGGAGCTTGGCCTTGCGTACAAAGACAGCCACATCCTGTCGCAGTAAGTCGGCCTCTGGCGCAGGGATCTTGTTACGAGAGATGACTTCTTCAATGCCACCGATAATACTTTCCACAGGCAAACGGTTCGGTGTCGGTACATAATTTAATCCCCTGCTAAGAATTTCTGTCGTCGGCTGGTCAATGTCAATTGTCGAAAGATTAATGACAGTACTTACAGCGTATTTCGGTACCTCCTTGCGGGAATGCCCTGCGTTTGCCAGGCGCAGAAACTTGGCATTATGCGACTCCTCACATAGCACCGTGGTACGTTCCGATTGGCTGAAGGAAACTCTGTCGCACTTGTGAAAATCCTCGCCACTTAATACGCTGCTTAATTCTAGATGAAGAAATAATAATTCTTTTTGCACATTATCGAGTTTGTACCGATTGTTTTGAATCAACTTTCGAAGCAATTTGACACTGGCGACACGGAGAATGTCTGTAGATCCTGGGATATCTTTTCGTGTATGAATCCGCACACAGTTCGGAATTAAATTACTATCACGACACTGTTTCAAGAACACTAACGACGACAAAATTCGCGCGCGTTTTTTCCGCAAACGTTCGAACTGACGCACTTTATACGAAACTTCCTCTCCGTAGAGGCTCGTAATATAAAATCGAAGACTATCGCGGTTGTTTGACATTATAAATAGGATAGAAAACGAATTTACCGCGTGAAATTTGTAGGACCCGACGTTTCGGTGACGTTGCAGCCGCCGCTGTCTAGGGTAGACTAAAGAGCTGTCAGTCCGTTGTTTTGCGGGTAGGCCGCAAACCGCTGCCGCCACTGCGTAGGTTATAACGGTGGTGGGGGGCCGGGCTCGGAGCGCGGGAATTTTTAAAATCCGTCTTGCACACAACACTCACTGTATCCTGTTTTACGTCTTTGCGTTCGGCGTTCGGCGGCGGGAACATTTTAAGAAGAGGGTTCCACGTAGAAGAGAGTTTGTAGCCGTCATCTCTATTGAAGTTCGGAGTTCTTCTTATTTCAATGGCTTCCCGGATCATGCGAGGAAAGTAGAATTGTTCCTTGGATAGAACAATTCTACTATCTTCTGGTATTATCGGTGGCATTGAAGAAGTCATCTCTCGTAACAAGATCCCTGCGCCAGAGGCCGACTTACTGCGACAGGATGTGGCTGTCTTTGTACGCAAGGCCAAGCTCCCACAGTCGAACACCACAGCCGCCCAGAGAAAAAGCTTAAAATCTCTGCGGGATAATAAGGACGTAGTTGTGTTGCGGGCCGATAAAGGCAACGCAACCGTGATACTCGATACTGTGGACTACGAGCGGAAAATTGGGACGCTCTTAGAAGACGCCAACACTTACGAGAAGGTGAATTACAATCCCACGAGCAGAATTACCAGGCAAACGAGAGTTTTAATCGATAAATCTGTCACTTCCCTCCCAGAAATAGCTTATCTCACTAAACCACGTAACGTACAGCCACCGAAATTATATGGCTTACCTAAAATCCATAAGGATAATGCACCATTGAGACCGATTGTGAGCCAAATCGACAGCCCCACATATCCTCTGTCAAAACACTTGGCTGGTGTCCTCCAACCGCTTACGGGCAAAACGACGTCTTACGTGAAAGACTCGCGACATTTCGTAAGCATTATTAGAAGCTTAAAACTGGCCGAAGACGAAATAATGGTGAGCTTTGACGTCGAATCTTTATTTACGAATTTGCCCATTTCGGAGTGTCTTACGGTGGTGAGAGATAAACTAAGGTCTGAGGAACTCCCTATTAGCTACGCCGACATGCTTCAACATTGCCTGACATCCTGCTACTTTCTATGGAACGGCGATTATTACAAACAAATCGACGGAGTAGCAATGGGATGCCCCGTATCGCCGATAGTTAGTGACCTATATATGGAATATTTTGAGGAATTAGCCATAAAAACCTCCAAAATTAAACCCATTCTCTGGCTTCGCTACGTGGATGATACCTTCTGCATCCTGAAAGGCAACATTCAAACGGTGAAAGAATTCCTGGGTCATCTAAACTCCATACACCCAAAAATCAGTTTCACCTATGAAGTAGAGAAGGACGGCTCCTTACCATTTTTGGATGTCAAAGTGACGAGGAGAAGTGACAATACTCTCGGACATACGGTATATCGAAAGCCCACACATACGGACAGATATTTGCATGCAAGCTCACACCATCATCCCTACCATCTACGTTCAGTGCAAACGTCGCTCGTGAATCGAGCACGCGATCTATGCGACACTGAGCATTTTCCGAAGGAGATGGAACATGTCAATGATGTCCTTAGGAAAAATGGATACGGAAAATATCACGAGACACGCACACGATCTAATACGGACGAAACTCAAAAACCGAGCAGATCAAGAGCATTCTTACCATACGTCAAGGGCGTGACTGATCGAATAAGTAAGATGCTAAACAGATTCGATATAAAAACGATCTTCAAACCGACCCAAAATATAGCTCGATTTTTGAGGCCTGTAAAGGATGTAATACCACTGCAAACCCCGGGTGTGTATAAAGTCGAATGCAGCTGCGGTCTAGCCTACGTTGGACAAACGAAACGGCCCATAGCCACGCGACTGACAGAACACATCAAAGCTGTTAAAAACGTTCAGCGAGAAAAATCGGCGATCTGCGAACATATATTGGATAGCGGAAGTAACCACTGGATGCAGTTTCAAAATCCCATTGTTCTATCCAAGGAACAATTCTACTTTCCTCGCATGATCCGGGAAGCCATTGAAATAAGAAGAACTCCGAACTTCAATAGAGATGACGGCTACAAACTCTCTTCTACGTGGAACCCTCTTCTTAAAATGTTCCCGCCGCCGAACGCCGAACGCAAAGACGTAAAACAGGATACAGTGAGTGTTGTGTGCAAGACGGATTTTAAAAATTCCCGCGCTCCGAGCCCGGCCCCCCACCACCGTTATAACCTACGCAGTGGCGGCAGCGGTTTGCGGCCTACCCGCAAAACAACGGACTGACAGCTCTTTAGTCTACCCTAGACAACGGCGGCTGCAACGTCACCGAAACGTCGGGTCCTACAAATTTCACGCGGTAAATTCGTTTTCTATCGTATTTAAAACAATCCGTCAACCACTGGAACAACACGCCAGGGTTGAATCATTCCAAAGCGCTTATTAAGGCTTACGACCGTAAGACGGCCCGTGAGGCCCTATCGCTAACTAGGAACAATCTACGCATACTGGTGAGGGTGCTCACGGTGCATTGTGGCCTGAACAAACACATGTTCAACCTCAAGCTCAGAGACACAAAAATGTGCAGGTTCTGCCAAGGGCCAGAGGAAACTCCCCAGCACCTCATACGCGAGTGTGGCCCGCTGATGCGTAAAAGATACACCCACTTGGGTGGTCACTACCTCCAACCTGAGGAGGTAAAACAATCTGGCGCCAAAAGCCTGCTGCGTTTCTTAAATGACACGAGGCTTAGCGCAGAACTATAGTAGATGGCGAACACAATAGATCAGCAATGGTCGCAGTGTTACAAGGCTCATAAAGACCTTAGAAAAGCCCCACTCAACAAATAAAAAAAGCACTGTCTCGTTCGCATGAACTATTTTCCGATATTAGTTCACAAAGAGACGCAATGGAGCCCATTGCGAGCCCATGTACATATTTCTTGGATTTCTATTTGATGTTTTGTTTCATAATTATACACCTATGCGTATACATTGAATGCCTTTAACTCATTCGAGACCGAAGGCACACCGAGTGTGCAATGCATTTCCGAGCCAAAAAGACAGTTGCACACCAGGAGGGCAATTATATTGAATTGCAATTATCAGTCAGTATGGAAAAAGCGGCCGTCAGGACAAGACTGGTTTAAACAAAAAATATGTTTGAAGTGTGTAAAAAACAAAATGATGTTGGTTTTAATTTGCCCCCTAAAATGAGTGACCCAAAGCCAGAACCATATGGTAAGAATAAAAAAGTGCAACAAAAAAAGATTTCTCGACAATGCTCCAAAGATAGTAAATATAAAGGCAATAATTACTCTTGTCCTGCTTGTGTCGGTAAACCTGGATTACTCGTATGTTTGGTAGATTGTTTTAAGCTTTATCATCATGCACAACAAAAGTAAGGGTCGTTCTCATGAGAAAATTTCTTACCTTGTGCATACTGCTATTTAAAAAAATATATATTTAAGTATATGCATTATATTCTTTTCTTCATTACTAAACCTAAAATAACGATATTATGTTACCTGACTATTTTTGGAATAAATGTAATTAAATTTAGTAATGGGTTTTTATTTAAAAAATATATATATTGCACACCTGGAGTTTAATTCCTCCCTTCTAATAAAAACATTCAGAAGACCTACAAAGCGAATGATTTCTATTGCCAACATGTTTGTTTATCAAAAATGGTCAATATAAAGCAAAAAAAAAAAAGGATTCTGGGGATGGTCTCCAAAAATATGTGCTGTCTCGAATGGGATAAGGTAAATCACGCGGATCATTTTATAACAATGTCAATCACAAAATATATTTTTTAACATACCTAGCATGAGATCAATATTGACAACTACTACTTTAATAATACCTAATCTCAATTAAAGCAAGTAGAATTTGGTTCTTTCTATCATTTAGCAGTATATTGAGATGTCAACCACAACGGGCGAACCCGTCACCGCAGGACGTTTTAACGATTCATCGTTCTATCGACCGTGCAGTGAGCGTAGAAGACTTTGGACATTACAAATCCGACGTCTAGCTACGCCACAACCCGCAAGAAGCCAACGCCTTTACCGCGAGATAGCCAGTATGTTACCTGGCGGGCCAACACTCGCGCCCTTGCTTCCAATTGTGACCAGATTTCTCCGGTCTCTCGATTGGTTCCGAGTTCGAGGTCGCTTGCGCGGTCCTCTCCCTTACGAAGCGGTGAAACGGTGTGCACCGAATCTATCGCGGACCAAGGCGTCCTTTGCCCGACTCTGAACCGGGATCGGATGGCCAATGGTCATTTCAAGAGCAGTCGCCGTAAGGTAGGCAACCACCCCCGCTCTATAGGAAACAATACAGTTCCCAGACTCCCCCGACTGTTAGTCGGAGAGCACAATCGATCGGCTTGCGCCGCTCGGTGCGCAGACCGTCCAGGAGCGCCAGAGGTTTGATTCCCAGGGGAGACTGGTTGACCCAGTGTCCTACCCAGGTTCGCACCCCGTGCGTGGAGGCCGTCGGATGGGTGTTGACCTGTGAGTGTGACCGACCCTGAACACATGGGTCATCGTGGCCACCTCATCATGGGCCCGTTAGCTCCCAGCAGTAGTAGCCCATTTAGCAGTAGTAAAATTTTAATAAATTGGCAGAAATAGATGTAGGATATATTAACAAACACGTTTTCTGCCTTTTTGAGACTGAAATTTTTTGTGCCTCTATGTTACCTACTTTTTAGCTTAATTTTATTTAGTTATATTCCTCTAATGACAAGTAAGTAATGCCTTTCAAGTAAAACGCCCAGCGAAGCAACCATTCATGCAGAAATTCCAATGTCACTTAGTGACTGGACTGCTTACAAAAGTGGAGAAAACGATCAAGGCGAAACGAAGCAATGAGTCACCTCATTGTGGCATAAAAGGCATTCAAAACATTTGTTAATTCATTTACGTAATGAAACAAAATGGCGGCAGTAAGGCTAGAGAAAGTGTGATAGTAATTACAATGACGAGTAGTTGAATCAGTGATTGTTAAAAGTACATAAGTAACAAAAATATTTTTTTACAGGAATAAAAAAGGATATTGTTTCATCAATTGAGATATTATAATTAAAATTCATTATTTTGTGTTAATTAAGAATGTTAGGAAATACAATTTCTGTTTTTTTTTTCAATAAATATTATTACAAAATCATGTTAATTGTGATGTCACAAATCAAAACTTGAATTTTAAAACAACATAAACTACTGGACGGTTTGCGCACCGAAAGAATGATCGCATTTCATTATACCCGCCTGGGGTGACAGGTTCGCCCGTTGTAGTCGACACCGCCCTACTGTCTCATAAGTCATCTGCGCTCGCCTTACGGGAGATAGAATGATCACTATCGATAAAACTTCCTGAAGTGACCGGTTCGCCCTTTGTAGTTGACAACCCTACTTGATGTTAGGGGTAATTCAGTCCAAATTTATCATGGACCGTGACTCTTTCTGCCCTTCAATATCACAAGGGCCAAAGGGTCGTTTTAGGACTAGCTGACATCAGGTCAACAACCGACCCCGATGCTTAGAAAACGTATCAGACCATTTCAAGGCCCCCCCGGTTATTCGCACGCCCAAGGTCGTCCTATAAGAGGATCAGATCCTACCTGTCCTCGACACAGCTATAACAGGGGAAACAGTCCTTTCCTGGCTTGTCCCTCCTCGAGGAGTTTACTGGAGTCTTCAAGGAGCCTACCATGGGAGTTGAACCGTAACTTAAGCCGACCCAAGGTAACGAGCAGGCGAGTATGGCTCAAGCTGCATGGAATCTTTAGTAACTGCAAAAAATCCTTTAAGAATATGAGTTCTAGAGGTTGGCCAAAATCAGTAACTGTATTTTCATTGCATTTTCTAATGACAATGTCCAGTGATCCAGTATTTTCAACTGTTGTTGTTGTAGAGCAGCTATATAATGTCGTAGAGCACCGTTTCACCGCTTCGTAAGGGAGAGGACCGTGCAAGCGACCTCGAACTCGTAACAGGTCGAGTGACCGGAGTAATCTGGTCGCAACTGGAAGTAAGGGCGTGAGTGTAAGCCCGCTGGGTAGCATACCTGGTTATCTCGCGGATAAAGCAATGACCTCTTACGGGCATGTGGCGGAGCTTGACGGTGGACTGTTTTGTCCTAAGTCTTCTGCCCTCACTTCACGGGAGATAGAACGTACATTTCGTTAAAAATTCCTGAGGTGACGGGTTCACCCGTTGTAGTTGACAACTCTAGCCGTATAATAGTATAATATAGTAGTAGTAGTAGTAGTAAATGAAGTGGGGGGCTTGTATCCAGCCCTTGATGTCACCTGGATCTATACGATCTTTTGTAACTACCATTTTGTGGTTGTGTCAGTGGTCTGTTAGTAGCCCGGTATTGCTTACCAGTCCAAGCAGATCACTGACCTTCAAGTTGGGTAGATCGCTAAGTTTGAGAAAGGCTTTTCCCAGTAAACTGTGTCTGGGCAGCGACCTGAGCAGCGACCAACGATGTGTATGCTGTCTTCAGGTTCTTCGCCACATATTCGGTAGTCCTTGCACTCAGTCAAGCCAAGGTTGAATAGATGTGCTCTAAGGGTCGTGTGTCCAGTGAGGAGACCATATTAGTATAATATAAATAAAACCTAAAATAATATTGCTATATTATTACTACTTACCTAGAAGAAACTAAAATTAATTACTTAATTTAGTTAATATTAGCGTTTGTAAACGTTTAAAGTACTCTCATTACTTAATGCCTAATTATTAATATACTACTGCCGACAATTAAAGTAAATAAGGCCAGTAGGTAACTATGACGCTAAGACGTTATCACCTAAGGTCATGAATCGAAACTGGCACATGTCCATCACAAAGAGTTAATAGTGAAATGAATTAAGTAAGTGATTCAGCTTTGAAGCTTCCCTAAAATATCGAAATGTTTGTCTTCAATTGTAATTGATGAGTCTATGGGAAAAATGAGCTGTCACATTTTTGGTGAAAATGTGTTAATAATGCAAAGATGTACATTTTACAACGTTCTCTATCACATGACAGTTATCTTAATCTCGATGGTCGCAGTTTGCATCAGGACAGATGTCCTCCCCGGGCAGCAACGGGGAGTTTTAGCTTTCCGTTTTTCGAAGTAATTCGAAGAAATTATTTTTTTGAAGAGTAGTACGGTCGCCTACAGTACTCCACGTACGGTGTGGTAGCAGTCGCGGTCGGTAAGTCGTTCGCTCCGAACGGCAGGGGCGGAAGCGCGTGACCGGAACGTAGGCGGCCAAGGATCGTCGCAACTAGAGCTGTCAACTACAACGGGCGAACCCATCATCTCAGGAAGATTTAACGAAGTTAGATCATTCTATCTCCTGTGAGGTGAGCGTAGAAGACTCGGGATGAAAACAGTCCACTGTCTAGTTACGCCATTCGCCCGTATGAAAGAAGGCAACGCCTCACCGCTAGATAACCAGGTTAATCAACCAGCGGGCCAACACTCGCGCCCTTACTTCCAGTTGCAACCAGATAACTCCGGGCTCCCGACTGGTTACAGGCTCGAGTTCGCTTGCGTGGTCCTCTTATTTACGTAGCGGTGATACGGTGTCTACAGAATCTATCGCGGACTACGGCATCCTTTGCCCGAATGTTCACCTGGAATCGGGTAGCCGATTGGTCGTTTCAAGAGCAGTTACCGTAAGGTTTACAACTACCCCGCTCTACAGGAGACAGTACTGTTTCCAGACTCCCCCGGCGGTCGACTCCTAGAGGAAACTGCCCACCAGATGGGTGTTGACCCGGGAGTTTGACCGACCCTAAACGTATGGGGGGTTTTAGTAGCCTAACTGCAACAGATGGTCGCAGAAGATGGGGGTCATCAGGACCCCGCCAGAAAAGCAAGGTGCTTTTCTGGCCACTCGCTGGGAGACGAGTGCGTCGGATCGCTCGGCGGGAGCACGGGGCCAGAGGAGTCGCCAGGCGCCACAGGAGGCGTGCAGAGGATTCGCCGCGTCAGGTTGAGCAGTAGGTTGCCGGGGTGAGCCGAAAGCGAATCGCTGGGAGCGTTCGCCGCCGCCGACAACCGACTGTTGCGAGCAGCGGGGCACCGCTTACCTGCACCAGACTCGCACGCGCAACAAAGGTCGCCGCCTGACTAGGAGTCAGCAGCGTGCACTCGGAAACCAGCAGCTGTCGGCTGGCTGAACCGTGGGGTGAACGAGACACAGTCAACCGTCTAACTATGCCAACGTGCCCATGAGAATCCAACACCTTACTGCAGGGTATTGGAAAAAAAACCAGCAGCCCGATCAATTTAATATTAAGGAATTTCTCCATCGTCTAGTTTGGTCGCAGATTCGAAGTCGCTAGCGCGGCCTCTACCTTATGTTGCCGATAATTCAGTTCAAATTTATCGTGGACCGTGGCGCCCTTTGCCCGTCAATTCAAACGTAATAATCGGGTGGCAAACGAGTCGTTTCAAGAGAAGCTTACATCAAGTCAACAACCACCCCAACTGCTTATGAAATGTACCAGACCGTTTCCAGACCCCCCAGATATTCGCCGGAATGCAAAGTCGATTGGCTAAAGCCACTGATGCGCAAACCGGCCAGCAGCGCCCAAAGGTCAACGCCCAGATGATCCGATCCCATGTTTTAAACACAGCCGCAACAGGGGAAACAGAGTCCTTTCCAGGTTCGACCCTCTTCGAGGAGGCTAACGGATGAGAATTGAACTGACCTAAGTTGCACGGAACTGTTAGCTAGCGACTATTCGACAGAAGTGTTGTCATCTAGCAGTTTTTTTATTTTATTTTTGTTAAAAACATACAGCATAAAAAAATAACATATAAGAATAATATATAACAGTAGTAAAGCCAATGATGTTTTAAATTATTTGCTATATAAGGATTACAAAATATGCTAAACAATACAATACAAAAAAAACCAAAAAGAATTTAAAACTAACAGTTAAAATCGCTATGTGCGAGTGTATGGGTGTTGGTTTGTGTTTGTGTGATGGAGAGCGTGTATGTGTGCGTGTGTGTGTGTGTGTTAGTATGTGTGTGTGTGTGTTAGTATGTGCGTGTGCGTGTATGTATGTGTGTGTGGGTGTGTGTATCTGTTGTGCGAATGTGCTTGTGAGTGCTTGTATGTGCATGCTAATTCAATCCGATCTGATAATCAGCGTTTCAAGTACCTCCTTAACAAAGGATCGACTATTTTGATGGTTAAATATGTCAATATCGTTAAATCATACATTGTATGCATGCATAACGCGCAGCAATAACGAATTGTAACCATAGTTAGTGTTGAACCTTGGTATATAAAAAGTTGATTAAGCGCGTGCGAGTCGGGAAGGCATATAACGTGTATAATCGTTCTTTCAACCTGGGATGAACGTAGTGACTTGAGACGAAGACATTCCACTAACTAACTCCGTTAACTCGCCCGTAAGAAGCCAACGCCTTACCACGAGACACCAGGAATGTGCACCCAACGAGCCAACCTCGCCTTACTACTAGTTTTGGACGGATTTTCCGACCTCTCGGCTGGTTACAGGTTCGAGATCGCTTGCGCGGTCCTCTGCCTGCCGTATTCTTCAGCGGTGATTCAGTTTGAATCTATCACGAAACATGGCATCTTTTGCTCGGTTTTGAATTACAGGATCAGGTAGCCAAGTGGTCATTTCAAGAGTGGAAGACGACAGTTCAACATCCACCCCCGATGCTTAGGAAACCTTATGTCGTTTCCAGACTCCTCTAGTCGTCAGCCAGAGATGTGGGTCTTAGTGACACAACTGCACATGTGCCATTAGCTGCGATTATTCAACAGTGGGTAATGAACCTTATTCATCACTATACCTTACCCTTGCTGAGTTGGCCGCGAAGACCCATTCTGTTCAGGGTTAGTCACACTCACGGGTCAACACCTATCCGACGGCCTTCACACATGAAGTGCGAGCCTGGGTAGGACTCTGACCTTATGGTCAGTTTCCCCTGGGAATCAACCTTCTGGCGCTCCTGGACGGTCTACGCACAGTGCGGCGTAAGCCAATCGACTGCGCACTCTGACTAACAGTCGGGGGAGTCTGGAAGCAGTACTGTTTCCTATAGAGCGGGGGTGGTTGCGGACCTTACGGCGACTGCTCTTGAAACGACCATCGGCTATCCGATCCTGGGTGAACAGCCGGGCAAAGGACGCTGTGGTCCGCGATAGATTCGGTATACACCGTTTCACCGCTTCGCAAGGGAGAGGACCGCGCAAGCGACCTCGAACTCGGAATCAATCGAGAGACTGGAGTAATCTGGTCACAATTAGAAGTAAGGGCGTGAGTGTAAGCCCGCCGGGTAACATTCCTGGTTATCTCGCGGTTAAGGCGTTGGCTTCTTACGGGTTTGTGGCGGAGCTAGACGGTGAACTGTTTTGTCCAAGTCTACTGCGCTCACTCGAGGGAGATAGAACGACTAATCGTTAAAACTTCCTGAGGTGACGGGCTCGATCGCTGTAGTCGACAACCCTAGTTATACCTTACACAGAGAGTGCTCGTTTTCGAGCCAATACTGCTACCAGTTCCACATTTTTTATTTGTTAACAAGACCCGACTATATTGAGGACGCTGATTCCGAAACTGCAAATCTTTTGGCAGACTTGATAAATAAGAGATTTAGGCAGTTAAAGAAGTGTCAAACACCTACATTTCGGTAGGTTGTTAGTTTTTTTTTTAAACCATTCATTAACACCTAAGTATACGGCGGTAGGTTAGGTAAGCTTTTTTTATGAACAATAATAAAAACAAATTTAAAAATAAAATTGAAAACATGAAATCTGACGCGATTTTCAATCAGATGTAGCATAAATATGATTAAATTTAGTACTGTGTGTGTTTTTTTTTTTAAATAGGCGAGGTAGCAATACCTAATAAATTCCTTCCAGCCTTATTATTCATAGTTGGGGAGCCAGCGTCAAAAAAGTAAGAGTTTTGTAAAGCCTGATACTTTCAGATCAGACAGTATTTCGGCCACAGAATGCTGGGGTAGTCAGCAGGCCTGACTCCGGGACACCTGGCGCTGGCGTACCAGGAGAGGTGTAATTTTAATTAGTACCCCCAAAATGTTTCCAAAAAACTGAAAATTATTATTATTATTATTATTATATTATACACTAGCAGCGTAAGGCTGATGCGTGTATATCATAAGCACTTGTTTTAAAATATTACAACTGTGTTGCACTACGTAAGATGTCCAGTTTATTCTTAACCCTTCAGGCCTCGGCCCCTCAGCCGATTGACAAGTTGATGTCCCAAAAATTTTTTGTAAAAATTGGTAAAATAATTGAAATATGACACTGTCTCACCAAAACATTAATTACTGCCAAACCACTGTACCTACCCATAATTAAAATACACTTGCGTGAGTGAATAGAAGTGAGTAGTACTTTAGGGGTATTATCCAGAGTCCTCTGGCAACACTATGAAAGTTCGCGCGCGAGAAAACAATGAAAGGTGCTATTATAGTCGTCACCGAATGTCGATTTAAAGCGCTTAATGAATATTTTGAACAATTTGATTTTATTTATGATATCAGTTATTTGAAATCGATATCAAAAGAGGACATTCTCAAGCATTGTAATGATTTAGGTACAATACTGCGGTAAGGCGACGGCGAAAACAGTGACACACAGCCTTTCGAGCTATATGAAGAGCTACAGCTTTTAAAAGCAAATTCACTTGACTCTGTCAACGACGCTAAACAACTCATTCAGTACATTTTAGAAAATAATTTGGAAGAAATATATCCAAATGTTTACAAAGCAATTAGAATCATGCTCACAGTTCCCGTCAGTACAGCTTCCGCTGAGAGAAGCTTCTCAAAGTTAAAATTGATTAAGACCTACTTGAGAAGCACGATCACCCAAGAGAGGCTAGTTAGTTTGACTG
Organism: Micropterix aruncella; assembly: GCA_944548615.1. Classification (NCBI taxonomy): domain Eukaryota; kingdom Metazoa; phylum Arthropoda; class Insecta; order Lepidoptera; family Micropterigidae; genus Micropterix; species Micropterix aruncella. Next base: position 1,628,951 of record OX155959.1, read on the forward strand.
TTTGACTGGGCTTTTTCCCGCACTTGACCTCTTGATTGGGCCGTTGTGCGTGGCTCATGTTTCCATTTATGTTACTCCAGCCAATCCAGGCTGTCCCAGAAGGTTAGCAGCCTGTTTGGGTTGCTACAGGCCTCCGGGAGAGATGCTGGAGATTGTAGTATTCTTGCCCGTTGCTCTGCCACGCTCCTGCATTCCATGAGCACATGCATGCTGTGGCGTTTCTTCTTCCTCCATGCATCCTCTGCATAGAGGGCTGTCTGTCACACCTATGGTAAACAGGTGTTTGTTTAGGGGACAGTGGCCTGTCATAGTACCTATGACTTTACGGATTTTGTCCCTTTTTAATCTGGTGAGGTTGCGGGCAAGTTTTTTGGACGCTTCCGGAACCGCGTTCTTTGTTTGCCTGCATCCTGCGTTTTTTTTCCATTCTGTAAGGTGGGTTTCTTCGGTGTTCCTGCGTAGCCATGTTTTTATTTGGGCCTGGGGAATGGGCATCAAGGGTTCCGGTCCATATACTATTTCCTTTGATCCCCTTTTGGCCAGTTCGTCCGCCGCGTCATTGCCCAGTGAGTCGCTGTGCCCTTTAATCCATTGCAGGGTCACTTTATTTGACCTTGCAATGGATTGAAGCGCATTATGGCATTCCAGTACGAGGACTGAGGTTATCGTATTTTTTGCTAGCGCTTGTAGCATGGAGGCACTGTCGGAGACAAATTTCAAACTTACGTCTCCGACATCTTTGGCTGCGACTGCCTGTGCTGCTCTGGTGATGCCAATGCATTCTGCTTGGAAGATCGTATTTAAGTTGCCTAGGGTAGTTGATATTTTGATGTTTAGATCATTTGAGAAGACGCCGGCTCCTGTACCTTGAGTGGTTTTGGAGCCGTCTGTGTATATCCTTACTTCATTTGTACCAGAGTGATCTGCTGGTTCTGCAATGAGTTGGATATTGTATCTACGATCAAAGACATGATGGCATATTATTCTGTCCATGGGTGCGTCCAGAAGAGGAATTTCTTCTAAAACCCGTTTCAGAATTTTTGAGTGTGGTGTTTCTGTGTTTTGTTTGCACAGTCCATTTGCTCTTAGTCTTAGAGCGGCTGCCCTAGCCTCTTCTTGGATGACAAGATCCAGAGGTCTCATGTTTAGGAGGTACTCTAGTGCGGCCGATGGTGTGGTTCTCATACATCCAGTGGCTGCTACACACGCTAAGCGTTGTAGGCTCTGGAGTCTTGCTTTTACTGTGGTCAGTTGTGTTCTGGGCCACCATACAACTGATCCATAAGTCAGCGAGGGCCTGATGACTGATGTGTACAGCCGGAGTGTGATTTTTGGGTTGAGACCCCATTTTTCCCCATTAGTCTCCGACACTGCCAAAAAGTTAGGCAGGCCCTCTTTGTTTTGGCCTCGATATGACTCGCCCAGTTTAGTTTACTGTCAAGGATGACTCCCAGATATTTCACAGTTTGGTGTTGAGTGATTTTGGTACTTGTAGTTCTGGTAACTTCCTCTTGTTGGTGAAGAGGATGAGTTCTGTCTTTTTCGGATTTACTGACAATTGATGTTCGTCACACCATTTTTCTACTATCTGCAGAGCTGAGCGCATGACTTTACATAGCATATTTTCTGCGCTTCCATTTATCATTATTGTTAGGTCGTCGGCATAACCAATAGTAGTGTAGCCCCTTTCATTTAGTGTTTTTATGAGGCTGTCCACTACTATGTTCCATAGAAGTGGTGATAGGACCCCCCTTGGGGCATCCTTTAACTACCTTTGCTCTTGTGGTAGTATTCATCACTATCTGGACCGCCCTTTTGCTAACCAGCTCCGTGATCCATTTTATGGTGACTGGTTCCACCTTAAGTTCCTGTAGGGCGTGGTTTATGCTGTTGTGCATGGTTTTGTCAAAAGCGTCTTCTGCGCATCTGGCGCCAAGAGAGGCTATCTGCGTTATCAATTCTATCAATTGAAGCTGAAATAGCGGCTAGTATTAATTATAACATAATCCTGAAAAAGTTCAGTGAGGCCAAACGCCGAAAAGTTTGTCTATTTTAATTTCTATTTGTGTAATTTTTAACATCATTTGATTAGCAATAAAACTCGTTTACTCATACATTAGTTTCACTATAATTCGGCTCATGTAATCTAACGCTTTCTTTTTGACTGGGAAATAAAAAAGGCCTCGCGAACCTAATTTCGCCGACGTCCAAGTGTGGTCTAGCGCCGCCACTGCTTCCTCTGGCAATGCATTCCAAGCTTTAACTACACGATTTGGTAAAATGTTGTTTCCTGGGGTTCGATGCTGCAATTTCCTTATTCAACTTCAACGAGTTTCCACACAGTTGCTTGGAGTAACGCTGACGCCACGCAGCAGTCTGACCATTTGTTTTGAGTTCTGTATTGCATCCACTGTCTACTAATGAATTTTCAGCCTTTCCCAAAACACTTTGGGGGTACTAAAATTACACCTTTCCTAGTACGCCAGCGCCAGGTGTCCCGGAGTCTGGCCTGCTGACTCTAACCAAGCATTATATAACTAAAATACTGTCTGATCTGAAAATACGTATCAGCTTTTACAAAACTCTTGCACTTTTTTGTCGCTGCCTCTTGGTCTATAACCATACCTTACACAGAGAGTACTCATGCTTTCAACTCACGTGACACTAAGAATTTGTTTGGCCTCGAATGATGTCATTCCATGAGACATTGATCAACTGGCAAAAAGCGACTTTTTAATCAAATAATTATTCAAATTAGCGAAATGATGCTCATCAAAACAGTTTTCATCGCAATAACGAAGAGCCATAGCGGAAAAGTAAAAAAAAACGCATTCAAGGTAAAAATGAAAGTAATGTTATATAGTGACTCATCGCGTCTAGTATTGTTAGAGTGGGAAAACCAATAAAATAAGAGAAAATCAGGATAGAATACTTGACTTACGTGCTTATTTGAGAAGATAATCCAATAACTACGATTTTTACGAGTGGAACGCGTCCTTGACTTGAATGGAGAACAGAAAGCACGGCGTCTCACAAACAGAACCCAATGAATCAGACTAAATATCACGAGAATACAAACAGACTATTGTTTTGTTTATTAATATTGTTGTACTTTCTCATTATTTGTCTTTTATCGCGTGATCGAACGAAAAACACGATAAACGGCCGCCAGTATCTCAAAGCGGCTGAGTGGGCGGAGTTTGACAAACCAGAACCAGCGAATTGACGCTGCCAGACATTCATAATAATATATTATCGTACCGTATCTGATTGCAGAAATTGAAATATTGAAATACAGTATAACCTCGATATACCGAACTTGATGGGGTTATTTTAAAAACGTTATATCAAAACATTTGTAACATCGAGATACACTAAATCGAGTCTGAATGGACAACAAAACAAAAAGGCAGCAATATAGAATACAGGCTGGCTAAATATGGCAAGAATCATGCCAATATATAAATCAGATGATAGGGATCTCGTTAATAACTATCGCCCAATTTATCTGACGAGTTCTGTTTTTAAAGTCGTCGAAAAACTAGTAAAGTCCAGGTTTATGTTACATCTCGAGTCCCAAAACTTTGGGAATCAGTTTGGCAGGGTTGAGGAACAAATGATGCAATTAGTTGTGTTACTAAATTTATTTCTAGTATCATGGACAAAGGAAAGAAGACCGTTGGTATATTCCTTGACCTGTCTAAAGTTTTTGATACGGTCTCGCATGACATTCTGTGCCAAATACTACCTAGTGAACTTTGGCCTCGACGGCAGGGAACAAGTGGTTCAGAAGCTATATTGAGGATATACCACAAGTAACTACTATTTTAATAACCGTATAAAATACAAAACGATCGTTAAGTGGTGTGCCCCAGGGTAGTGTCTTGGGACCCTTATTGTTACTAATTTATATGAACGAACTGTGTGATCTATCACTGGATAAGAACAAGCATATATTTTCTTTTTCCGATGATACTATCATACTTGTTAAGGCTGACTCTTGGAAGGAAGCAATAGGAAAAGCTAAAAATAGCTGGAATATTTCCAAAAATGGCTGGATCACCGCATTGTGACATTTAAAGCGTCAAAAACCATATACATAGCTTTCGCATTTTATATAAATGCATAAAAGATTCCAAATGCAAATGTCATAAGATCCAAAAAGTGGATTATGTCAACTATTTAGGTATACTAATTGACTAACCTCAGCTGGGAGCTCTAAATAGTATCCCTCACAAAGAGGACTAGAAAGTAAGTTTATGTTTTTCGTAAGCTGCAAAATATGCTATCAAAGGCAACATTGAGAATGGTTTACATGGCGTTATGCCAGGGTTTATGGGTTCACGGGTTAATCGGTTGGGGTGCCCATACTAAGTCTGCTCTTAATGCCCTTCTTAAGGCTCAGAAGCTTTTACTGAGAGTCAGTAATAAAAAACCTTACCGTTATACATAGTTCAGAGCAGCTGTTTAACGAATTGAATGTGCTTGATATAAGGCAAATATTCATTAAACAGCTGCTCGTTCATTTTCATAAATTTAGAAAAAACAAGTACGCAGCCAGCAAACAAAAACTACAAGGGCTGGGGAGGGTTCAAATTTTGAGATACCTCGGATTATAATGGCGTTCGCACAAATGCAGGCTTGCTACATTGCACCCCGATTGTACAACAAATTAGATGAACGTATTTAAATTATTAGATAACATTCAGAGTTTAAAAAATGCAATTACCAAATGGCTATTGGGGTTGGGGCACTCTGGAACCGAGAGGGAACTGTCAATTGTGATTTAATTTGTTTAAAATATTTAGTCTATAAATGATTCTATCTATTGTTATTATTATTATTTTATTATTATTTTTTTGTTATTATTACTTTTAGTTATTTTTAATTTTGTAAATATATTCTGTATATAGGTATATTTTAGGACCACTTAATCTCGCACTTTTAAAACTACGTCAACTCGCAATCTCAAATATGTCTTAAATCGCACATCTAGGCACAGGCGTAAGCCTAGTTAGATGAGTGGCGTGCCTCGGGTTGCATGCGATTCGGATGAATCTACGTGTCGCTTTATTTAATTAGAAAGTAACTGTTTAATTCCTATATAACCTTAGATATGCAAAATGAAAATAAAATAAATAAATAAAAAATTAATCCTTGTTTAGTCGCGCATTCGCGGGAAAGACGTAAATATATCACTATGGCGACGGTTATATATCACTATGGCAATGCATCGGCGTCATAATAATATGTCTGCTATGTGATGATAAACGCGCATGCGCGACATAAAAGGGATATGCAGCTATTTCTTTCTATTTCGCTATCGCATTCACTCCCAGTCCACCTTCATACTTCCGCGGTCTATGGTAGTGACATGGTCATTCGTGCCAACTCTTACGGACATGTCGACACGATTAATTGTTCTAATACACTGTTTGACATTCGCTATACTGAGGTTTATACTGGTGTTTTTGTTACATAGATCTCCGTTACATTTTTTCGAGAGGATCAGAAATTCGCTACATCAAGCTTATTACCGCATTACTTTCGTAATATAGATGTATATTTAGCATTGAATTTTATAGTAGGTTCAAGTGGATTTTTGAAAAATCGTGACATCGAGGAATTAGTTAAATTGAGGTTCGTTATATTACAGTAAACCAGACAGTAGCGTCTCTTATAACAAAATTGAAATCGAGGCGAGCTACGTTACGAGCTCAAGGGCTAGCATACGACCGCCACGTCTACTATTCCGCCAGAGCAGATATTTAAACGTTTTGAGAAAATCGCCGACTTTCGCACGCGCTTAACGCTAACCAAAGGCGTTTTTCGAGACGTACCGTTCTGCTCACTTCCCACGCACCCTATCCCCGCATACCCTATCGCTTGAGAGTGCATCTACTGTTCTCTCTGTATACTGTGGTTATTAAGGTTGTACTGTACCTATGTGAAATATAAAAAAATATATAATAATATGTGAAATATCCTCAACGCCTATTTTTAAAAATTATTATTTACTTTGCAGTGATGGATGGGATTTCTTTAATTTGTGGTAAACCAATATGTTTAGCCATGATAATAAAATGAATATTATCGTACTTTATATGATACTTATTGCTGAGTTTGCTTGGCAACGCTATTTTATGCGGTTTGGATGGTGCGTGGCACGATTGAAACAGTGGGTTGGAAGCGGCGTTCGTCTCTCTCGCATGCGTAGAAAAAGCGAGAAAGGAGATAGTTATCGATGTGAATACCGCGCGGTCCTGTTTGCTACTTTCATATCGCATAACTAGCGACCCATTAAAAACTGTCCTAACATTTTAATCTTTTATAATAGGGGGTAGGTTTTCTTGGAATATTATTCTAAAAATAATCAACATTTCAACGTGTCTACATTGATCAACTAGGTATTTTTTCGTATTTAATTTAATAATTATTTAGGTACATGTTTTCATTTTACGATAAATCTGTGTCTTGTGTGCTGTGGCGGATAAAATGGATGATACGGGTGACAGCAGTTTGATTTTCGGAATAAAAATCCGAATTCCATTAGATTTCTCCGTTCCAGAAGCGTTAGATCTTCCGAAACTGGAGCCGCGCCGGCTCCGGTTAACTCTTCCTCTTCTCTTCTGCGTCGGCGAAAGACGGTTATAGGTTGAAATCTCTTTAGTATTTCGTTGAACCTTGTTTTATTTTCGTAAATTTTCTCATTGTTTCTCCTCTTCGGTCTGGCCCTTCTTTCATTTGCACTGTCCTTCCATCGGTCCGACATATGCAGTAACAATGACAAGTAATACGTATCAAACATGACACATACGCCCCATATTCCAGATCTATTACGTAATACACTACTTATTAGAATAAACAATCACAGCACAGAGCATTTTTCGAGACTTTCACAGCGATTTCGCTCGAAAATAGACTAGATAGACCGCGTCGCTATCGACAATCCGACATTTTACTCGGTCGTTTGGTATAAATTTATGCCGAAAAGATCAAGTGAACACTTATCTGGAGGCCACACGAACAGTTTATATCACAAACCTGTTATCATCAGATTGCGCACTGCGCGCGCCGCTCGCTACTTAGTTCTATTTATTATTGAAAGTAATTTATAATGTCGTTAGTTGACACATTTTCCAGGAGATATAATTTATTGCTTGTATATAACAGGGTATTGAAATATAGTGGGCGGCCATCACATTACGACCGCCACGCAAATTCAGTAGGTACTGGCATACTTCAATATTCTTAATTTTTAAACTGTAGGGGGCTCTCTAGACGATCAAGCATGCTTGTCAAGCATCGCGTCAAGGCCTGGGAGAGGATCATAAACCGCAGGAAATATGCAAATATTTTTAAAAATATTTACCAAAAATGTCTAATTTTGTAGTTTTATACCAGGGGGTCACGTCATTCATCAATCAACTAGGTGACCCGTGCCCACTTCGTTGGGCGGTAAAACTTTTTACCTGTGATGAAATTAATGAGTGTGGTTCGGTTAGTACTGAATGCTATGATTTATTTCCTGACTGCCAAAAGAAGGGTTATATTTTTACTGCATATGTATGTATGTATTTGCATGCCAATTTGTATATAATACCGTTATTTGTGAGTGTCTTCTTGTGAGTGTCTTATTTGTGAGCGTATTATCTCTTTAAATATTTATGCAGTAAAAGGGAAAAGTCTTTTGTTTTAGACGATAAATTTACTTATTTTGATAAGAATTCATAATTGTTGATAATATGACCAATAAACATGACCTAGCGATTTATTTTTAAAAAAAATATAAAATACTACTATTTGTGACTTAAATATAAAAGTTAGACATATGCTGTCACTGACTTTTTTGTAGGCATTATCAAGCTCTACAACTTTTCTCTAGAACTTAATCATATATAACTCATCGTTATGGCAGCGTTAGCTAGAAACGTTTTCGTTCGACCGCTTATTCTTCGACTTACTTTGCAAATCCGACTACCACGAAATAGGCTATTCATTTTTCGGATTAATATATAGCCTATGACACTTACAAATAACGTGGCTTTCTATTGGTAAAAAAATTTTCAAAATCGGTTCAGTAGATCCAAAGATTACTTCCTACAACATCACAAACTTTACCTCTTTATAATATTAGTATAGATTAGGTAGGTACGTCTAATTAACGGATCGTAAACCGCAGGAAACATAAAATATATATTTTAAATATTTACCAAAAATGCCTAATTTTGTAGTTTATACCAGGGAGTCACGTTAAATTAGACGTAATTGATTGATGAATGACGTGACTCCCTGGTATAAAACTACAAAATTAGGCATTTTTAGTAAATATTTAAAAAAATGCATATTTCCTGCGGTTTACGATTCCCTCCCAGCTCGCGACGCGATGGTTGGCAAGCATGCTTAATCGTTTAGTGTCCGAATTATTTATTTTAATAATTAAATATAAATAAGTATTATTTCACTAATTTATCAGTCCGATATGTCCGATTAAATATAAAAAATATGTCCGATTAATAGCTTGAGACACGTTAATTCAAGTAAATATTTGATTCCATATTTCTATTTTTGTTCTGTGTTTAAGAGCGTGTTAGCATTTTTCATGCGTAAATCAAGAACTTGGTAGTTTTTGAAGTGATTTTGGTCATATAATTAATCGGTTTAGCTTCTTTTGACTTCAGTCATCGTAAACACCATATATATTTATTTTATCTCTATTGGATAATTATTATAAAATTGGATAATTGACTTAGTAAACAGTGGATTTCGAAAGCGCGATTTCTAGATGACGCGCAAAGACTCAATTTTGAAGTAATATTACACCAATTATTATTACTAGTTAAGAAGGTAGGAAATATTAATATGAAGGAATATATCGTGAAATTTAAAACGTATTAAGAAAAGTTTGACTTTAAAATCATAAACTTGTATTTTTATCACGTCTAAGAAAGTCAATAATCTAGAAATTGACTACAAGAAAATACGTTATATCTCATAATCTAGAAGTCATTTGACAACATAAATAATTTTATACGTAAGAAGAATGATTGTACTATAAATGTGTAAAAAAGAAAAAATATCCGTCTTCATCTTTTATTGTAATAATTTTTCAAAGTAAGTATAAAATCGTGTGCCTTGAACGGTCTAAAATCATTCTCGCTCTGGCGCTCGTCGACGCAGGGTCTATGTCGGTTGATCTCCCACCACCGCGCAAGTGCCGCGCGTAATATTTACGTAAATTATAGTGGGACTAAATAATTGTGATCCCTAAGTATTTTGTATTTTATTTATGAATCTGAACGAGGCTATTCATTTCAGCAATATTTTGATTAATAGTGGACTAAGCTTATAACAGCTGTACTTAACTTATATTTATTTTCTCTACAAACGTGTTTTGATTCTACTTACAAAACATGGGTAGAAATGAATAAAAATATTATTATGGATCAAAAAAATCTGTGATGTCACGAAAATGTAACATGATTAATAATTTGCAGAAGGCAAGAGAAGCTGCGTAATATCTATTTAATTTTAAACAGGGTGTTAATACATTTGTGTAAGTTATTGTTTTTGTACCAACATAATACTCGTAGTCAGGTAAATGACAAATGGCGCCCGTGTTGGCGAAGTTAGTTAGTGGAATGTCTTCGTCTCAAGTTACCACATTCATCTCAGGTCGAATGAACGATTATATTTCGTTATTCCTGGGGTGACGGGTTCGCCCGTTGTAGATGACAAGGGATATTGCTACAAATGTGGACATGAACTGCCCTCTGATTAGCTCTAACGAGCGACTTTCTGGAAGTGTAAGCTGTGTATAATTTAAATTTAAATAATTCGTAACTTTTTAGTTTTTTTTTCGAGTTTACATAGTGCCGACCCTTAATTATTGTGTCAGACAGCAAGAAGCTGGATACCACTGGCACAGGATCTCATATTCGAAATAATGCGAAATTTCAACTTTCCAACAATTGCACACGCGAAAATATCCTAGCAATGGAAAACTACAGAAAGACAAAACAATGACTGATTTGAGAAATAAAAATTACATGATAAAAAAAAATTAATTTGGAAAACAATTCAAGCTGAAGTTACCAAAGGTCAAAATAGGAAATATTATTAATCTCTACTTATTTAAATATTCCTGCAGAGTTTTAGAAATTCCACTGAATTCTGTGAATTCATAAAAACGTATAGGTAACTGATATTACTAATAGCGTGCGTGGAAGTCAAATCTTATCTGGATGGCGAAATTAATGTATGATAAGATAATCCAAGATTGTTATTGTTATATCATATCAGTAATATACCATATATATAGGCCAGTTTGATACTACTTCTAATATACGTTGGATCAACGCACATACTTAAAAATACCTTTTGGAAGATAGGTGATTGGAAATAGTCAAGGAAGAATAAAAACAGTTAGTTATTTTTTCTATGTTTAATATTTTATATGTATACGTATATGTATGTATGTACGTATGTACGTATGTACGTACATATGTACGTATGTACGTACATATGTACGTATGTACTTATGTATGTATGTATGTATGTATGTATGTATGTATGTAATATATATGTATGTATGTATGTATGTATGTATGGATGTATCCATGTATGTATGTATGTATTTATGCATGCATGCATGCATGTATGTCATCATCATCATCACCATAATCATCATCATTTATTCATTCCATAAAAGCATTTCACAATACCGAGGAACATGTCAAATTTTACAATCATAATTTACCGGATGATAAAACCGCTTTGATTAATAAAAAAAATAAAATAATTGTAATCAGAGGTGATTACTTAAAAATAGTCAAATTTACAAAATAATCAATAATCAAACAATAAATAATAATCAATACAATGAAAAAGAGAAATTCTGAAACATGCGTAATTAAAAACAATGTCAATAAAATCTAAAACTTAGTGCGAAAGTATAGTCATAATATGGTTACCTATTTACATATAATCGAGCAATTGTGGGCGCAATATCATAAAAGTCGTCCAGTTTGTAAAGGGCATGTTTGACTAACTGATTTTTCAAGCAGATTTTATATGCTGCCATCTCAAGTCTTCTCGTCGATGACGGCAAGCAATGATACAATTTAAAACTAATATATAAACATGTTTTTTGATATTTAGTCAAGCGTACTTTAGGCAATAACACATTGTTTTTATGTCGCGTATTATGGCTATGTCGAGTGGCGTGAAGCTCGCAATTTAAAAGATTCTCTTTGGCATATAAAAGGCACTGAATGCATGTATGTATGTATGTATGTATGTATGAATGTATGTATGTATGTATGTATGTATGTACATAACTTAACGATGAGAGATAAATGATTAAGTTCTAGAGAAAAGTTGTAGAGCTTGATAATGCCTACAAAAAAGTCAGAGACAGCATATGTCTAACTTTTATATTTAAGTCACAAAAAGTAGTATTTTATATTTAAAAAATAATTTAAATCGTGAGGTTATGTTTATTGGTCATATTATCAACAATTATGAATTCTTATCAAAATAAGTAAATGTATCGTCTCAAGCGTTTAAAACAAAAGACTTTTCCCTTTTACTGCATATAATTTCCCTTTTACTGCATAAATAGTTAAAGAGATAATACGCTCACAAATAAGACACTCACAAGAAGACACTCACAAATAACGGTATTATAGTCAAATTGGCATGCAAATACATACATATGCAGTAAAATTATAACCCTTCTTTTGGCAGTCAGGAAATAAATCATAGCACTCAGTACTAACCGAACCACACTCATAATTTCATCACAGGTAAAAAGTTTAAGTGCAAATATAGGTACATAGTATTTTCAGTAAATTTACAATTTAGTTAAAATGAATATTTTGGTTTCCTCGAAGTGTCAATTTGTATGTATATTTTGGATTTCTATAGCGACTTCATTACATTTTCAGTAACATCTACAAGATGTGCTCCGATTGCTGCTGCAGTGATTGCTGTAAATGTGGACTTCTTGCTGCTTGTATCGGATGTCTATGCTGTTGCTGTCGTTCAGATGATTCTCCTCCTGAGGTAGTTCATCATACAACTGTTATTGTGCAGCAACCGCAATAATATGTATACATTCCAGAATTCGAGAATAAATTTATGATAACTTTTTTTTAATATGAATTTATTTATGATTTAATTTCAATCACAAATCCGTCGCCAATGACCCCCGCCTCCCCCTTCCCCCACAAACAATGTGCAAAACAATCGAGGGAAATTTCCAAAAGCAATTTTACATTATTATTTTTGAAATGTTCTCTTATTTATCATGTGTCATGTCATACCTATCATTATCTCTCCATATTTACGGTCAACAATATAAGAGATTTCATATTTAGGACATGCTTTAAAAAAAGCATTTGCCATGGCATCCAGGATCCCGAAAGGTCAATAGGCCGGTAAACATACTAACCGACGATAGCTATATAATACAAAATAAAATACATTGTCAGTAATTTAAATTTGTTTCCACGTTATAAATAGGATAGAAAACGAATTTACTGCGTGAAATTTGTAGCACCCGACGTTTCGGTGACGTTGCAGCCGCAGTTGTCAAGGGTAGATTGAAGAGCTGTCAATCCGTTGTTTTGCGGGTAGGCCGCATACCGCTGCCACCACTGCGTAGGTTATAACGGTGGTGGGGGGCCGGGCTCGGAGCGCACGAATTTTTAAAATCCGTCTTGCAGACAACACTCACTGTATCCTGTCTGACGTCTTTGCGTTCGGCGTTCGGCGGCGGGAACATTTTAAGAAGAGGGTTCCACGTAGAAGAGAGTTTGTAACCGTCGTCTCTATTGAAGTTCGGGATTCTTCTTATTTCAATGGCTTCCCGGATCATGCGAGGAAAGTAGAATTGTTTCTTGTTACTCCATCCAGTGATTACTTCCGCTATCCAATATATGTTCGCAGATCGCCGATTTTTCACACTGAACGTTTTTAACGGCTTCGATGTGTTCTGTCAGTCGCGTGGCCATGGGCCGTTTCATTTGTCCAACGTAGGCTAGACCGCAACTGCATTCGACTTTATACACACCCGGGATTTGCAGTGGTATTACATCCTTTACATGCCTCAAAAATCGAGCTATATTTTGGGTCGGTTTAAAGATCGTTTTTATATCGAATTTGTTTAGCATCTTAAGTTGAAGCACCCGAAACGTCGGGTGCTACAAATTTTACGCGGTAAATTCGTTTTCTATCCTATATATAATGTCAAACAACCGCGATAGTCTTCGATTGTTTCCACGTATTTGATATTTGCTAAAACCTAAAAAAAACATATTTGTTATTAAGCTATTGCATAGCTTTTATCGCGGGCCTAGGCCAGCGCCGCGACCGAATGAAGAAATTTCTTAAGGAATATTAATGCTTTTAAACTGATAATTACGTCTAAACGAGTACTGCTTACGATTCGAAAAAAATATATGTTAAACAAGAACATTTTCCTGATATTCTTAGCTTTGAATATTTTAGATTTTGTTTATATTACATAGTGTAATTAATTTGTGAAATTAGGTTTAACCGAACACAAAAACGACTACTACGCAAATACTATCTGGCGTATTATTATGAAACCTGAACCATTTTAAAGATAATTAAATTATCTATCTTTTTATCTACGTTTTTTTTCGAATAATAGTTTTTTCGAATAATATCCGTTTTTTTTGCTTTATCGAATAAAAAATTCGTGCGCGGCGCTCTATCGGAAGATATTTAAATTATTCCGAATCATTTGCTTCCGGAGCCGCAAATGATTCGGAATAATTTCAACGTTTTCCGATAGAGCGCAGTTATCTGATATCAGAAAAAATAAAATAAATAAATAATTATAATTGTATAAGTTGTTAAAAAATGCCATGCAATAGCTTTACCGCGGCAGTCCCCGAGTGCCACACGTATTTTTTATTTTATAATTCTTTCTGCTTTAAATACTTTCCAGATTCTCCATGGATTTAAGCTATTTTATATAAATATTTCTGTCAAACAATTTATTATTAACATCCAACATGTTATGTAGCTTTTATTTTTATTTCAAAAAAAAAATAACTTAATTTTAATTTCTGCGTTGTTACAAAAATAGGCGCTCGGGTTTTAGGTATTTAACCCCTGGACGCGCGAAATGAGCGAGCCTGTGTGGGTTTTTCCTCACGTACGGGACACAGTTGCGACGTTACGACGACTGAACGGTCTTGATCTGTAGCTAAGAATAAGAATAAGAATAAATTTATTTTCGTAAGTAATTTTTCAAAAACATTATTCACAAAGTCTGCCTAACTAGGCCGAAGCCCGTACCAAGGTAGACTCGACTAGGTCACTTGTACATTTTATATTGTGCGCACACTTATTAAAGTACTATTACTGAGAAAAACAAAAATTAAAAAATAAATGAATTATAGTAAATCTAATAACTCTAATAAATACTTAGCATAAATTTCAAGAGTTATTCTAATGATAACTAATACCTAAATTATAATCTAGGTACGCTATGGCGTACCTAGATTTTTACTTATTTAGTAAATAACTAAAGTTTACAAAGAAAATAAAAGGACTGTCTAAAATAGATTAATTATGTATTTTAGTTAAATTTATACAAATATGGATTATGCAATATTATTATAATCACATAAAACTACCTATATAGGTACTTATAAAAATAAACTCGTTTTACTTATACGATTTTCAGGTTATGTAATGAACAATCAAACCGATTGTTCTGTTCTGCAATTTTTTTTAAAGCCGTCTAAGAAATATTGAAAATCTACCACGCGTCTTCCTTCGATATTTATATATTCCGGTTATCTTTTTGTAACCTAAAAAAAGACTAAATTAACGGATTTTTCCAAGTTTCATTATAGTTGAAAAGTAAAAATGAATTTAGTTCTTACCTCAACGTAACTAATCGTTAAATTAACCCAAATGTAGTCATTCAAATCACCGTTCATATCTTCAGTCCAACAAATTGAATGATCGATATAAGTAATGAAATTTACAGAAATACAGAGTAAAACTGGAATATACATAACAATTTCAACTCACTAGGTATATATTTTGATCGGTTGAGTGACTGGTACTAGGCATTTTGGGTGGGTCTCCTTTTGCTTCAGTTTCCATATTTTCAGTACAACAAATAAAATAAGTAATATAAATAAACATAAACCCAAAAGTTCACAAACTGAAATACCAATAACAATTTTCTACTCACGATGTTTGATTATTTAGGTTATTTGTACTAGGTGTTTCTCTAGGTGAATCAAAAGTCTCATTAGGGTTTATTTCTTCAATTAAATCGATATCCATGTTTTCAGTCCTACAAATAAAATTGCTGATATTAAAGAAAATAAAAAAAAATAAAAGTTCACTTAGTAGATTAAAAACAACTACAATTTCCAACTTACGATATATCTCTAAGAGGCGAGGCAGAAGATACAGGGGTGAAATTACAAGATGCATTGGGGGTTTTAGTATTTATTAAAGATTCTATTAATTTTTATCTGAGCGAAAAACAAAAGACGGTTATTAAGGAAATTAGGGAATCCGCAGAATAAAAAAATACCAATATTTCATTGCGGTGTACCTACCTCTTATATTTCAACAAGTAAGTACCTAATAGTAATGCATTCTAAACAAGTAAAAAGTTTAAAGACCTAAATCCCGACTACTAACATATTTTCGTGGTTTTCGGTACATGTTTTCGAATTGTACTCATTGAGACCTTTTATTTGATACCAAACACGATGCTTATGTAAATCTTATTTTTTTTGTAGCAGTTTGTCTAATATATGTCGCTATTTTTTTTTTTATGTGATTCGGTAATAATCTATGTATTGCAATTGTTTGTTTAGAGACTTGCATTAGCTAAACCAATTTCAATATATCTTGTAATGTCTCAGAAGTTGGGGTTATTATTTTTAAGTAACTATTTACAGTAACTATTAATTAATGATTGACAGTAAGTCAATAATTACTTAATTAGGGTACACTGAGAAATTACAAAATGGTCGTTAGTGATGGTATAAATAATAATGATTTGGACATCACGGTAATTTTATGCCATCACTAATGACCTTTTTGTAATTTCTCTGTGTACCCTAATTAAGTAATTATTGACTTACTGACAATCATTAATTAATAGTTACTCTAAATAGTTACGTAAAAATGATAATCTCAACTTCTGAGACATTACAAGATCTATTGAAATTGGTTTAGCTAATGCAAGTCTTTAAACAAACAATTGCAATACATAGATTATTAACGAATCACATATTTTAAAAAATGTAATTCAGGGAACATTAGTATAATGATAAATAAGCGTAATTTACTAACTAGGTGTCTACATTAAAAATCTACTATCGTTAGGTTTTAAGTAGTTATTTGTCTTATTACGTAGTTTTACTTACTATTCCGCGTAAAATTTGGCTTTCAATAACCTAAGATAATAAAAAAAAATATGCCGATCCCGAAGGCATGTCCATATTATTGATAATGTTTGAGATCATTTATTGTCTCGAATCTCACAATACCTCGATTATCAAAATACGACTAGAAGTTTTGAAGATATGAGGGAACAGATGAACATACATACTTAATAAATACATACATACATACAAACATGCTTACATAGCCTGCTAAAATCATAACTCTTCTTTTGACTTTGTTGTAGTCGGGTAAAAATAAACTGTTGCGGTTGATGGGTGACCGCTAATAGATTTGTCATTCACCTGACTACGAGTATTATGTTGGTACAAAAACAATAACTTACACAAATGTATTGACACCCTGTTTAAAATTAAATAGATATTACGCAGCTTCTCTTGCCTTCTGCAAATTATTAATCATGTTACATTTTCGTAACATCACAGATTTCTTTGATCCATAATAATATTTTTATTCATTTCTACCCATGTTCTGTAAGTAGAATCAAAACACGTTTGTAGAGAAAATAAATATAAGTTAAGTACAGCTGTTATAAGCTTAGTCCACTATTAATCAAAATATTGCTTAAATGAATAGCCTCGTTCAGATTCATAAATAAAATACAAAATACTTAGGGATCACAATTATTTAGTCGCACTATAATTTACGTAAATATTACGCGCGGCACTTGCGCGGTGGTGGGAGATCAACCGACATAGATCCTGCGTCACGGGCGCCAGAGCGAGAATGATTTTAGACCGTAAGTATCTACCTCCTGGGTGCGCACGTCCTGTGCCATAGCCTCCTGTCCTGTGCGGACCCAGTGGCATTTCCCAACACGCAGATGAGCTTATTTGGGGCGTCAGAGGTGACCGGCCCACAGACCGGTCATGCTTTCTTGGGTGCTACTAGGGTAGCGGGCTTCCATTTAGGCTACTCACGTAGTTGAACAGGTGTCTTGTGTAGACGCGGCGATCAGCTGGGCGGCGGCGGACGCGGCCGCTGATTCCGCGGAGTACCCACGTCCTCCGCTTACTGAACCACGGGCCAAGGGCTTGAGACGTGACGATCAGCTGGTCGGCACGATTGCGGCCAAATCGCGCTACCGATGCGTCGCGGGGTGCTGGGGCTTGAAGTCACGTCGATCAGCTGGGTCGGCGGCGTGCGGCGCGGCATGGGCCGGGACCGGGACGGGTAGGATGCAGCGCACGCGGCTACTGATGACGCGGGCCAGGGGCTTGAGAAGCGACGACAGCTGGGACACGGAGTTCGGCCTACTCGCGATGCTGGCTCGACGCGGGGCGGCGTTGAGAGGAAAAGACGTAGACCGGCGGCGGCCAGTGCCAGTGTCCGCTCACTTTGCCGCGCGAGCGGCCTACGGACCAGGGCGGCAATTGCAAGACACGACCAGCGCGGGTAGCAGAACGACACTGACGAACAGAACGACACTGACGATTTTAGACCGTTCAAGGCACACGATTTTATACTTACTTTGAAAAATTATTACAATAAAAGATGAAGACGGATATTTTTTCTTTTATACACATTTATAGTACAATCTTTCTTCTTACGTATAAAATTATTTATGTTGTCAAATGACTTCTAGATTACGAGATATAACGTATTTTCTTGTAGTCAATTTCTAGATTATTGACTTTCTTAGACGTGATAAAAATACAAGTTTATGATTTTAAAGTCGAACTTTTCTTAATACATTTTAAATTTCACGATATATTCCTTCATATTAATATTTCCTACCTTCTTACCTAGTAATAATAATTGGTGTAATATTACTTCAAAATTGAGTCTTTGCGCGTCATCTAGAAATCGCGCTTTCGAAATCCACTGTTTACTAAGTCAATTATCCAATTTTATCATAATTATCCAATAGAGATAAAATAAATAGGTATATATGGTGTTTACGATGACTGAAGTCAAAATAAGCTAAACCGATTAATTATGTGACCAAAATCACTTCAAAAACTACCAAGTTCTTGATTTACGCATGAAAAATGCTAACACGCTCTTAATTATTACTTGTTTATTATTTAGTCATTTTGATAGCTTTCGATCAACATCATTTATACATGATGAGTTTAAATTGACCATCACCCTTGCAGTAAATAAATAAATACGAGCAAATAGGTACCTTTTTATGATTTTTTTTTTAAATGTGGATAGTTTAACTATTGAAAAAAAGTTTGAAAAACGTCGAGCGCGCTGCGCTATCTATCGGTAGGTAAAAATTGCGAATAAACAATATTCGCGATGTTTTTTTTACCTACCGTTAGGTGGCGCAGCAAAATCAAGGTAGTCAGCAAATCAATACTTTGATTTTTTTTTTAAATATGTTTTTGAAAAAACAAGAATTGTTACATTTTTTTAGTTAAAAGTTGTTTATTTGCTATGATTGCTATGACATTTATTATGATTGCTATGACATTTATTATGATTGCTATGACATTTATTATGACTGATTTACCCAATTCAAGGTTGTCGGTTAATTAATTTAAACTCACCCTACATTTACATTTACACTTACATTTTCGTCGTCTCCAATTGACGGCTAAAGACCGCTCTTGGGCGTGTCAAAATAATTGGGTTAGGGAGTAAGTCTCGTTACTACTCTTTACTGAAAATACATAGGTAGACAAGAATTAACTACTAGATTGTCAAACTATAAATATAAATAATCAAAATAGAAGCTTAACATTTGAAGTAGTTAGTAATTCGAAAAGATACGTAGTAAAATTATTCATCGCAATATTCAAATTGTCAGTAAAATGTTAAATAATCAAATTAAATCTACGTTATGCATTTTATACTAAAAGTACAGATATAAGACCATATAAAATAATCAAATAATAAGGCTTTACTTTTTAAGTAATTTACCTACATAATTATTTGACTATTCAAATTATTATAACATTATCAAATTTATATTTTTTTTATTGAGACTTGCGCGATAATCAAACTATCTTCGGTCGTGTAATGATACTCTTGACCGGTGATTTTCGACAAACTCTTCCTGAGATTCTATATTCAACAGCAGCCGACGAATTAAATGCGTGTTTGAAAGCTTCCGCATTATGGAGACACGTAAAGCTGGTGAAACTTACGAAGAACATGCGTCTCCAACTTCAGAATGATCATTCGGCGCAAGTTTTTTCGAGGCAATTGCTGGACATTGGGAATATAAACGTCCCAGTCGACATCGTCAGTGACCACATCAATTTCCCAGAGATTTTTCGGAATTTCACCGAATCGAAGGAGGAATTGATTAAAAAAGTCTTCCCAAATATCGTTCAAAACTATCTGAATCATGGATGGTTGGGAGAACGTGCAATTTTGGCGGCGAGAAATATCGACGTCGACTCACTGAATTTTACGATTCAAAGTAAAATTACAGGCGCAACGATGGCGTACAACTAGGGTTGTCGACTACAGCGGGCGAGCCCGTCACCTCAGGAAGTTTTAACGATTTAGTCGTTCTATCTCCCTGGAGTGAGCGCAGAAGACTTGGACAAACCGGTCCACCGTCTAGCTCCGCCACAAACCCGTAAGAGGCCAACGCTTTAACCGCGAGATAGCCAGGAGTGTTACCCGGCGGGCCTATTATACACTCACGCCCTTACTTCCAATTGTGACCAGATTACTCCAGTCTCTCGATTGGTTACGAGTTCGAGGTCGCTTGCGCGGTCCTCTCCTTTACGAAGCGGTGAAACGGTGCTTACCGAATCTATCGCGGACCACAGCGTCCTTTGACCGGCTGTTCACCCAGGATCGGGTAGCCGATGGTCGTTTCAAGAGCAGTCGCCGTAGGGTCCGCAACCACCCCCGCTCTATAGGAAACAGTATTGCTTCCAGACTCCCCCGACTGTTAGTCAGAGAGCACAGTCGATTTGCTTAGGCCGCACGGTGCGCAGACCCTCCAGGAGCGCCAGAAGGTTGATTCCCAGGGGTAGCTATAACTCCAGAGTCCTACCCAGGCTCACACTTCATGCGTGGAGGCCGTCGGATAGGTGTTGACCCGTGAGTGTGACCAACCCTGAACAGAATGGGTCTTCGTGGCCAACTCAGCAAGGGCCCATTAACTCCCAACGATGGCGTACAAATCGGTTGACACAATAACAAAACAAGATGATGTTGTTAACTATCCGACTGAGTTACTGAATTCGTTGAACCTGCCAAGAATGCCGCCGCATTATCTCCTACTCAAAGTTGGTTCAGTGATCATCATGCTTCGCAATTTGAATTAACCACGATTGTACAACGGAACTCAGCTGACTGTGAAGAAATTAATGCGAAACGTTATCGAAGCGACTATTCTGAAAGGGAAGTACAAGAGAGAAGATTTATTCATTCCACGAATACCAGTGATTACTATCGACTTGTCTGCAGTTTCCCGTACGACTTGCATTCGCGATGACGGTCAACAAATCGCAAAGACAATCACTGACTATTTGTGGAATAAATTTGGAAAATTTATGCTTCACGCACGGCTAATTATATGTTGCCTGTTCGTTAGTGGCGAAACGGTCATCTTTCTATGTAGTTGCACCAGAAAACAAAACGAAAAACATTGTGTATCATAGAGCACTGCATTAAAAACATTCCATACGATTTGAAACAAATTCACTTTGTTTCAGCCAAAATCTGGAAAAAAAAATACGTGTGGCACTCGGGGACTGCCGCGGTAAAGCTATTGCATAACATTTTTAACAACTTAAGCAATTATATTTATATTATTTTTTCTGATATCAGATAACTGCGCTCTATCGGAAAACGTTGAAATTATTCCGAATCATTTGCGGCTGCGACGTCTTTCGATAGAGCGCCGCGCACGAATTTTTTATTCGATAAAGCAAAAAAACGGATTATTCGAAAAAAAACGTAGATAAGAAGATAGATAATTAAATTATCTTTAAAATGGTGCAGGTTTCATAATAATACGCCAGCTAGTATTTGCGTAGTAATCGTTTTTGTGTTCGGTTAGACCTAATTTCACAAATTTATTACACTATGTAATATAAACAAAATCTAAAATATTCAAAGCTAAGAACATTACGAAAATGTTCTTGTTTAACATATATTTTTTTCGAATCGAAAGCAGTACTCGTTTAGACGTAATTGTCAGTTTAAAATCATTAATTTTCGTTAAGAAATTTCTTCATTCGGTCGCCGCGCTGGCCTAGGCCCGCGATAAAAGCTATGCAATAGCTTAAAAAAAAGAAAAGAAATCAATAGAGAGTCAAACAAAATCGTTCTGTTTACCCACTATTCTCTTCCATTTCGAAAACAACGAGGACAAATGGCAATTGATGAAACTGCTCTTTTGGTGAGACAAAAAATAAACCATCAGATTGTAATCACGATCGATACTTTGAATTTGTAATAGTGATGCTGAGTATGCTGCTTCCAACGACGAATTTAAATAAACAATGCAAATCTCAAACTACTGTCAGTAAAAATTACCTAAGTTAACGCCATCTGCTGCCAAACTAACAAATTCGTGGCGAGACGAAGTTCGCCGGGTTTCGCTAGTTATGAAATAAAAATGTCTTTAATTCTATTACCAACATATTGATCAACGAGTGATGTTGTTACCAAGGAACACCTACTACTTGAATTTGAACATTAAAGCGCCTAATTAGTATGTATTGAAACCTGTATATTCTGCAAATAATAAAAAAAACTAATAACAGCTATGATTTGATAATTAGCTTGCTATTATATCATTACTTTATTTTTAGACTAGCTGACCCGTGCCCACTTCGTTGGGCGGTAAAACTTTTTACTTGTGATGAAATTATGAGTGTGGTTTGGTTAGTACTGAGTGCTATGATTTATTTCCTGACTGCCAAAAGAAGGGTTATATTTTTACTGCATATGTATGTATTTATTTGCGGTTCAGTAGATCCAGAGATTACTTCCTACAACGTCACAAACTTTACCTCTTTATAATATTAGTATAGATTAGCATAGATAGATAGACGACACGGTAAAAGAAAGAGTTTTTTGTTTTAAACACTTGAGACGATAAATGTTGATAATAAACCAATAAACATGACCCAAAGATTTAAATATTTTTTTTAAAATATAAAATACTACTTTTTGTTACTTAAATATAAAAGATAGACATATACTGTCGCCGATTTTTTTGTAGGCATTATCAAGCTCTACAACTTTTCTCTAGAACTTAATCATATATCTTTCATCGTTAAGGCAGCGTTAGTTAGAAACGTTTTCGTTCGACCGTTTTTTCCGACTTACTTTGGAAATCCGACTACTACGATAAAATCTTTTCATTTTTCGGATTAATATATAGCCTATGACACTCACAAATAACGTGGCTTTCTATTAGTAAAAGAATTTTTAAAATCGGTTCAGTAGATCCAGAGATTATTCCTACAACGTCACAAACTTTACCTCTTTATAATATTAGTATATATAAGATACTGCAATGGCGTATTTCGAACGCCATTTATTGGGCTAGGAAAATAAAAGATCATTAATCCATGTTTGGAACTATGAGTGCTATCAGCACGTCGCGTTTTGTAGTATAATCCTAGCTGCCAAAACTTAGTATGGCGTTGAGCCACCTAATAGGCTATATAATCAGTGCCGCTACGTTGCATTGTCGTGTACGCCATTGCTTAGTTCTAATTACGTCCTATAATAAAGTAATATTATAAATGTTACGTGATACAGATAATTTCATTTGCCAAAACCTGACTTACGGGATTTTAATTAATTTTTAATTTTGAAATTATGATGAATAACGATAATATTATGTCGATTTTTTTATCGTCCCATTTTAGATTGCCTTATTAGGCGTCGGTCATTATATACATACCTGTAATAATTAATATGATATAGTGAGCATGTTGTCGATCTTTATTGCTCTTTTAGTTTCGAGAATTATATAAGACCTAATTAAGGCATTTACGATAGAAATAGACACCTTCATTCGTATTTTTGGCCTAAGTACCAGTTTTTATGGACGTAGCAGTTTTATAACCTAACGAAACTCATTATGAACTTAATACAGGCTACATGTATATGGGGGGGGGGGGGGGGAGGGGTAAGAGTAGGGGGAGAAAAAAGTGGATACCCGGCGGGTAACATTCCTTTAGTAAGCTATGTATAGAAATAAGAATATATGCATAATATTTTATGTGTTAAAAAAACGTGACAAAAAAAATATTACGATTGGTTTTAGAATAAAAAATGCATAATAACGGACTTCTCACTACAGCGATGTATTACAGTCCACTATTTGAGAACCAATTTTTACTTGTCATCGTACAGCAAACTTATTTTTTTTAAATATACACACATTTTTTCAACTATTTATTTCAAGGAAGGGATACGGTTATTTGGTTAGTAGTAGTATTCCTTTGACAACATTTTGAAAGTGAGCAACGATGGTGCATGTACCTATGGAGTGTGGGAGCAGATTCCATAAACGAGCAGAATGGACCATAAAAGTATACGTTCAAACAGAAGGATGATGTAAGTGAATGACGACTGTGTTATCCCGACTTGATCGAAGCGGTAAATCGTGGCCTCCCAAAGGGTGGAATTTCTCCTTGAGATATGAGAGCGATATGGGACTATTGAGGATGTTGCAGAGAAGCGATAACAATCCTATGCAAATTTCTTCAATCCCGAATAGGAAAACAGTGAAGTTGTTTACGAAAGCAGCTATGTGATCGAATTTTCGAAAGTTACAGACAAACCTCCAGCAGATATTTTGCAATATGCTCCAGTTTATTGAAAATAATTCATCGGCATCTATATAACAATCGTCGCCGTAGTCAAGTATTGGCAGTAACAGTGTGGATACAATCATTTGTTTAACAAGCCTCTGTTTAGAGATCTCTGCATCATGACGCTGCCGTCCATTTATATAATGGAAGTAGCGCTGTTCGTTCGCAGAAATCTAGCCGATTTTGAAGTGAATGATGTGCATCATCACTATCCAACAAGATCCCGTAGAATGCTACGTTCGGTAAGTCATGCATTATCCAAGTCGGAGAGGCTAGCCTATATCGCCGGCCCAGCGGTTTACAACAAACTCAGCGAGCACATTAGACAGGCGCAATCTCTTGACGTGTTCAAGAGACGCCTTAAGAGATACCTTACAGATAAGGCGTTTTACTCACTGGAGGAATATTACTCGAGTGAAGTCTAAAATGCTTTGGTGGCTAAAGTATTTAATGATCTCTTTTAGCATTTTGTCTTGTATTTTCTTCTTTTTATATTATTCATGTGTTTTTTTCTTCGTTTTGTTTTGTTTATTTTATCTTTTCTTTACGATAAAAAAAATATATATGTTTGTTTGCTAATATGTATGAATGTTTGCTAATCTGACTTATATACCAGTATACCAATAAAATTAATATGAATATGAATATGAATATAACCGATATCGGGAGAATCGCTATAGCGGCCGCAGACTATGAAAACCATGAATAAGTTAATATTAAAAACACATTTTTAAAACAAGTTTTTTTTAAATGCTCTGTCCCGAGCCAACCCTGGACACAGCAGCCATGTTATAGTGGAAATTAGAACGGGCTATCTTAATTGAATGCTTTACAGAATTTCGTGTTTGTGCTGTTGCCCGTTGAGGAGTCCCCTCGTCGTGAGCCAACCCTGTGCGCAGCAGCCATGTCATGGTGAAACTTAGAATGGGCTATCATAATTGAAAGCGTATACTTAAAATCCACTCTCACAATTGCCATAGAGACAGCACCTGCTCCTGTGAACGCCTAAAATATTGTGGATACTATAAAATATCTCGGGATAAATATTGATTCTAAACTGAATTGGTCTAAGCATATAATTGAACGTTCTGATCGATTACGCAAATTAAATAATATATGTTTTTCTTGAAATGCGCAATGTGTTATCTCGGAAAAAATAGTTTAAAAAAACACTAAAAACACGCTTTCAGGCACAATCATACCCTTGGCGGTAGCATGTAAGGTATGACCGGCACGACCGTGGCTATGATACGATATTCCATCATGGAAGGCCAGTGCCTATCTTCCGTCTTCATCGTCAAACCTTGAAACCTAATCGTGGTCAAAGTTCATTCCATGACTTTTCTAACAAGTCCAAACACAGCTATGATACGATGTTCCATCATGAAGTTCCAGTTTATATCTTCCGACTCCATCATCAGATCAGTTCGACAGTACCATATTATTGTATCGTCATCAGAACTACACACAGCTGCTAATTTTCATGACGCCACGATCCTTGGAAGATGGTTAAATTAGTTACCTTAGATTCCATTACATCATTATATACAGGTTGACCTAATAAAAGCGTGTTAAAAAGTATGTGAACACTAGCACTATGAAGAGCAAGTACTGCTTTTTGGGACGTTTGTACAAAAATAAATTTTCTTTGATAACCTCAAAGTTTACATTGTCAATCTGACCTTATTAAGATAGCTGAATATGTGTTGAAAACATGGATATATAAATAAATAACGCTAAATACAAAATAGCACTAAACAATTGAAAAAGAAATTTCGTTTACCTTGATTTTTACAGCAGAAAATCACATGGATAAAACCCAACACGCGTGGCGCCTCATTTGACAGTTAGTTGTCACTGTCTTACTTTGACGTTTATCAGTCACAGCTAAGTGTTGCCACATATGGATTGCATATTGCTACAATGAGGTAAATATTGCAAATATATCATTTTGCCTGCCATGTCATTCTGTCTGGCTCTCCCCTATCTCAAGATTTCACAAGTTATTATATTCTAATCTAATCAATGACCATAAAAGCATAAAAGTGCATGTCGACGGTGGAAAGGAAAAAGTTACTAAACGACAATTTAGGCGATATTGAGTTATATTATATATCAAACAGAAAAAAATCCTGCGTCGATTAGTCCCACTCTCAAGCTTCTGTGGCGGATTTTGATGTCGCTTAGTATTTTGTATTTTGTTGATTATTTACAGTTTTCGGCGACCAAGCGACTTTCTTTAAATAATACATTAAGGACTTTATCCCTAAACCGTTTTTCTACTTAGTAAACTATACATGTTTTTTATTTAATATATTTTGTCTTTTAGTCTCTTTCTCCCGATCTTAATAAAAAATAATTATTTAGTTACCTAATTTTACCCTTCCGAAAAAACTTTTTTTCTGACTTCAGCCTTTTTAATTTACCTATAATATTTGTTATTTGGCATTTACATATTTTTTACGAGTTATAAATTTACGAAAATCTTTGCTCTATCTTTATAAATAACTGATATATTGAGTATAAAGATGCGTCAATTACCTATATGGGTAACTTTTTTAATACGTTTAAAATTTCAGGATATGTTCCTTCAAATTAATATGTCTTACCTTATTACCTAGTAGTAATAATTAGTGTAATATTATTTCAAAATTGAGTCTTCGCGCGTCATCTAGAAATCGCGCTTTCGAAATCCGCTGTTTTTGCAGTCAATTATCCATTTTTATATTAATTATCCAATAGACTTAAAATAAATATATATGGTGATTACGATGACCGAAGTCAAAAGAAGCTAAAACGATTAATTATGTGACCAAAATCACTTCAAAACTCCCATGTTTTCGATTTACGCATGAAAAATGCTAACACGCTCTTAAGGTAGCTGTTTTTTAAAACAATTCTTAAATACCTATATGACGTTAGGTTTAGTTTTGTATTAAAAAGGTTCAAAACCCCTATTTGGCAGTAGGTTAGGTTATTTAAAAAAAATGGTGTTAGCTAAACTGCATTATAGATATAGAGCCATGATTTGTACACATTCGGAATCAGGTCGTTGAATATACATAGTGCGGTGGCATTAAAATATCTTCAATGTAGAAGAATTTGCTAAACTGCATAAATTCTCACATTTTATAGCTAATTGGACTAGACTAAAGCGGTTAGCATTTTTTTCCAAATTGTATAAATACCGGCCCGCTTGGTGGTGTTTCTTACAAAAGGTGTATAACAACCGGTGGGCAAACAATAACGCCACAATCGAGTATAGCAAAAAGCATAAAAACATGGATAATGGCACCGTTATTGAAAAAGAACTTAAAAAGTTTTCTAAAGAAAATAAAGTTATCGAAAACTGGTGGGACGTTTCTGGACCCTTAAGAGGTCTACACTCTCTAAACAATATCAGGTAAATCTAAAATTTAGATTATAGAATTTTAAAGTAAAGCATGTGCAATGTCTGCTCGTATTCACAAGTCGAAATGATTTTCCGACTTTATTTATGCGGCCAAGAATTTTATGACTTTAATTTATTTCAATTTCAAATTATTTATTGAGTTCAAATTATGAGTACATACAATATACAAAAGTCTTAACCTAACTAGGCTGCCGCCTGTTCCAAGGTAAACAATTTATTTTAATTATCCTAAGAAATCTATAATAATATATTTATATAAATAAACAAAATCATAATGTAACAGAAATATCTTAATTACCTAATAAAAATTCGTAAGAAAATGTCATGAAAATTGTCAATATTATTTTATTTTAAAACATGATAAAAATTAATATATATTTATATATGTATATGTATTAAATAAATAATATGTATTAATAATATACAAAATAAATTCAAAAAATAAAATGACATTTAGAAATCATCAATTTATATTACTACATATACTATTATGTTTTTATTATAAAGATTATAGAGATTCAATTATTTAATAATGTTTTCAATATCAGCATATGTACAATTTAAGAGGTAGGCAATCAAACTATTTTTAAATTTATATGAAATTTTAATGTCTTTAATGTTTGGTGGTAGGCAATTATAAAATTTAGGGGCAGGATAAAAGAAACTGGATTGGCCAAAAGCGGATCTCCTGAGTGGTATTGCAAAATTTCTTTATTGCAAAATTACGTAACAAAGTAATAATTAATTGGTTAGAACGTCTTTAAGTAATAGTAGGTATATCTGCCTTTGCTTAACTAAACCATACCTTGCACTGTGCAGGCTTATACGGTACCTGGACATGCTATTACCTACATCGTGAAATTCCGTGATTAATCGACACTTTTCAATACTCTTTAACTATTGACAGTCCTAACACTGTAACTATTATTATCATTAATTGATCATATATTGATTATTGGCATGCTTTTGCCAATAATATTACTATATTATTATTATTATTATTACCTTTTAGGATATTTTAAAATTTTATTTATTATTGAAATAATTTTTTTACTGAAATTTTATTTTACTTGATATATTCTATTTTATTTCCACAAATATTTCTATTGAAATTGATCGTTTAAATTCTTAAATTAGTTTACTCATTGGTGTGATTCTAGGTTTTGCGAATATATTAAATTGATTTCATAGCATTCTTCAATGTATTATGCACTGGAAAGTAATGTTGTATGACTGGACGCCAGAGATGCTGAAATTTTATTATGCCTTTCAGCATACACTTCCAGACCCCAGTAACCTCGCTCGTTGGAGCTATGCCGAGGATAATTCATGTCCCCTTTGTAGCAACACCCCTTGCACAGCTAGACATATTCTAGCTGGCTGCAAGGTGGCCTTGGATCAAGGACGGTTCACTTACCGCCACGACAAAGTCCTTGCTGTTATTCGCAAGGTACTTAGCCTCTCAGTGGCTCGTGCCAACAAGGGTTCCACAGTATCCTCCAAACCCCCAATACAGTTTGTGCGGGTTGGCTCTAAAGGCAAAAAACATCTCACTGCAAAACCTTTCTCAATAATCGAGAAAGCTTCAGATTGGATTATGGAGGTCGATTCGGTCTCTAAGCAGTATAAATTCCCTGAAAGTCTCGAATGCACAGCCCTGCGTCCAGATATAACTCTTTATACTCTATCTCGGAAGATGGTCCTTATCGTAGAATTAACTGTTCCATGGGAATCAAATATCCCAAAAGACCACGAGTACAAATTAAATAAATACCATGACCTCGCAAATGCCGTCACCCGAAACGGCTTCACTGTTCACCTTCACGCGGTGGAAGTAGGCGCTCGCTCGTGGCCTGCCAGCTAAATCTTTGTTTCACCTTTTGAAAGATCTTGGTCTCTCCAGGAAAATAATCAACTCCTTTCTAGAAAAATTATCTAAAACCGCGATTTCTGCATCTCAAATTCTATGGCTTCGAAGGGGGAGTGAATGGGTGGTAAGGTTCACATGTGGCAAGACAGCTGTCCTAAACCTACCACAGCCGGTTCGTAAGTCCGGAATCCACTGCTCACCCCCAGAAGTGTAAAAAAAAATAATAGTATTATGATGGGCCCGACTCCGGTCGGTGAATTCCATGGCAGCTCCGTTTGTATTTTATTTATTTTATTTATATCATTGGGCGTATTTAATTATTCGTATCTGAGCCTACCTTAGTGCGCACGTCTTGTGCGATCCAATTAGGTTAGGTTTAATTAATTTGTATCTGTTATTATGGAGCTGTCCCTATCTACTATCTAGCGAAACCACAGCCAACACCGAGCGGCGCAAGCCAATCAATTGTGCTCTCCGACTAACAGTCGGGCGAGTCTGGGAACTGTATTGTTTCCTATATAACGGGGGTGGTTGCCTACCTTACGGCGACTGCTCTTGAAATGACCATTGGCCATCCGATCCTGGGTGAACAGCCGGGCAAAGGACGCCTTGGTCGGCGATAGATTCGGTATACTCCGTTTCACCGCTTCGTAAGGGAGAGGACCGCGCAAGCGACCTCGAACTCGGAACCAATCGAGAGACCGGAGAAATCTGGTCACAATTGGAAGTGAGGGCGCGAGTATCTCGAGCCCGCCGGGTTTATTCCTGGCTAACTCGCGGTAAGGCGTTGGACTCTCACGGGTTGTGACGTAGCTAGACGTTGGATTGTATTGTCCAAAGTCTTCTACGCTCACTGCAGGGCGATAGCACGAATAATCGTTAAAACGTCCTGTGGTGACGGGCTCGCCCGTTGTAGTTGACACCGCAAGATGTTATTATGGAGCTAGGGAGTTAATGGGCCCTTGCTGAGTTGGCCAGGAAGACCCATTCTGTTCAGGGTTGGTCACACTCACGGGTCAACACCTATCCGACGTCCTCCACGCATGAAGTGCGAGCATGGGTAGGACTCTGGCCTTATGGTCAATTTCCCCTAGGAATCAACCTTCTGGGGCTCCTGGACGGTCTGCGCACCGTGCGGCGTAAGCCAATCGACTGTGCACTCTGACTAACATATTGTGATGTCAACCACAACGGGCGAACCCGTCACCGCAGGACGTTTTAACGATTCATCGTTCTATCGACCGTGCAGTGAGCGTAGAAGACTTTGGACATTACAAATCCGACGTCTAGCTATGCCACAACCCGCAAGAGATCAACGCCTTTACCGCGAGATAGCCAGTGATGTTACCTGGCGGGCCGACACTCGCGCCCTTGCTTCCAATTGTGACCAGATTTCTCCGGTCTCTCGATTGGTTCCGAGTTCGAGGTCGCTTGCGCGGTCCTCTCCCTTACGAAGCGGTGAAACGGTGTATACCGAATCTATCGCGGACCAAGGCGTCCTTTGCCCGACTCTGAACCAGGATCGGATGGCCAATGGTCATTTCAAGAGCGGTCGCCGTAAGGTAGGCAACCACCCCCGCTCTATAGGAAACAATACAGTTCCCAGACTTCCTCGACTGTTAGTCGGAGAGCACAATCGATTGGCTTGCGCCGCTCGGTGCGCAGACCGTCCAGGAGCGCCAGAGGTTTGATTCCCAGGGGAGACTGGTTGACCCAGTGTCCTACCTAGGTTCGCACCCCATGCGTGGAGGCCATCGGATGGGTGTTGACCCGTGAGTGTGACCGACCCTGAACACATGGGTCATCGTGGCCACCTCATCATAGGCCCGTTAGCTCCCAAACTCTGACTAACATATTGAGATGTCAACCACAACGGGCGAACCCGTCACCGCAGGACGTTTTAACGATTCATCGTTCTATCGACCGTGCAGTGAGCGTAGAAGACTTTGGACAGAACAAATCCAACGTCCAGCTACGTCACAACCCGCAAGAAGCCAACGCCTTACCGCGAGATAGCCAGTGTTACCTGGCGGGCCGACCCTTGCGCCCTTGCTTCCAATTGTGACCAGATTTCTCCGGTCTCTCGATTGGTTCCGAGTTCGAGGTCGCTTGCGCGGTCCTCTCCCTTACGAAGCGGTGAAACGGTGTGCACCGAATCTATCGCGGACCAAGGCGTCCTTTGCCCGACTCTGAACCGGGATCGGATGGCCAATGGTCACTTCAAGAGCAGTCGCCGTAAGGTAGGCAACCACCCCCGCTCTATAGGAAACAATACAGTTCCCAAACTCCCTCGACTGTTAGTCGGAGAGCACAATCGATTGGCTTGCGCCGCTCGGTGCGCAGACCGTCCAGGAGCGCCAGAGGTTTGATTCCCAGGGGAGACTGGTTGACCCAGTGTCCTACCCAGGTTCGCACCCCATGCGTGGAGGCCATCGGATGGGTGTTGACCCGTGAGTGTGACCGACCCTGAACACATGGGTCATCGTGGCCACCTCATCATGGGCTCATTAGCTCTGACTAACATCTTGCGGTGTCGACTACAACGGGCGAGCCCGTCACCACAGGACGTTTTAACGATTAGTCGTTCTGTCGCCCTGCAGTGAACATAGAAGACTTTGGACAGTACAATCCTACGTCCAGCTACGTCACAACCCGTGAGAGTCCAACGCCTTACCGCGAGTTAGGCAGGAATAAACCCGGCGGGCTCGAGATACTCGCGCCCTCACTTCCAATTGTCACCAGATTTCTCCGGTCTCTCGAATGGTTCCATCGCGGACCAAGGCGTCCTTTGCCCGACTCTGAACCGGGATCGGATGGCCTATGGTCATTTCAAGAGCAGTCGCCGTAAGGTAGGCAACCACCCCCGCTCTATAGGAAACAATACAGTTCCCAGACTCCCCCGACTGTTAGTCGGAGAGCACAATCGATTGGCTTGCGCCGCACGGTGTGCAGACCGTCCAGGGGCGCCAGAGGTTTGATTCCCAGGGGAGACTGGTTGACCCAGTGTCCTACCCAGGTTCGCTCCCCATGCATGGAGGCCATCGGATGGGTGTTGACCCGTGAGTGTGACCGACCCTGAACACATGGGTCATCGTGGCCACCTCATCATGGGCCCATTAGCTCCCTAAGCTCTGACTAACAACTTGCGGTGTCAACTACAACGGGCGAGCCCGTCACCACAGGACGTTTTAACGATTTTCTCGTTCTGTCGCCCTGCAGTGAACGTAGAAGACTTTGGACAGAACAAATCCAACGTCCAGCTACGTCACAACCCGGAAGAAGCCAACGCCTTACCGCGAGATAGCCAGTTTTACCTGGCGGGCCGACCCTCGCGCCCTTGCTTCCAATTGTGACCAGATTTCTCCGGTCTCTCGATTGGTTCCGAGTTCGAGGTCGCTTGCGCGGTCCTCTCCCTTACGAAGCGGTGAAACGGTGTGCACCGAATCTATCGCAGACCAAGGCGTCCTTTGCCCGACTCTGAACCGGGATCGGATGGCCAATAGTCATTTCAAGAGCAGTCGCCGTAAGGTAGACAACCACCCCCGCTCTATAGGAAACAATACAGTTCCCAGACTCCCCCGACTGTTAGTCGGAGAGCACAGTCGATTGGCTTGCGCCGCTCGGTGCGCAGACCGTCCAGGAGCGCCAGAGGTTTGATTCCCAGGGGAGACTGGTTGACCCAGTGTCCTACCCAGGTTCGCTCCCCATGCATGGAGGCCATCGGATGGGTGTTGACTTGTGAGTGTGACCGACCCTGAACACATGGGTCATCGTGGCCTCCTCATCATGGGCCCGTTAGCTCCCAAAAGACTGACTAACATATTGAGATGTCAACCACAACGGGCGAACCCGTCACCGCAGGACGTTTTAACGATTCATCGTTCTATCGACCGTGCAGTGAGCGTAGAAGACTTTGGACATAACAAATCCGACGTCTAGCTACGCCACAACCCGTTAGAGTCCAACGCCTTACCGCGAGTAGCCAGGTATGTTACCTGGCGGGCGGCACTCGCGCCCTAACTACCAATTGTGACCAGATTTCTCCGGTCTCTCGATTGGTTCCGAGTTCGAGGTCGCTTGCGCGGTCCTCTCCCTTACGAAGCGGTGAAACGGAGTATACCGAATCTATCGCGGATCAAGGCGTCCTTTGCCCGACTCTGAACCGGGATCGGATGGCCAGTGGTCATATCAAGAGCAGTCGCCGTAAGGTAGACAACTACCCCCGCTCTATAGGAAACAATACAGTTCCCAGACTCCCCCGATTGTTAGTCGGAGAGCACAATCGATTGGCTTGCGCCGCTCGGTGCGCAGACCGTCCAGGAGCGCCAGAGGATTGGTATCCCAGGGGAGACTGGTTGACCCAGTATCCTACCCGGGCTCGCACCCCATGCGTGGAGGCCATCGGATGGTTGTTGACCCGTGAGTGTGACCAACCCTGAAACAGAATGGGTCTTCGTGGCCAACTCAGCAAGGGCCCATTAGCTCCGACTGACTAACAGTCGGGGGAGTATGGAAGCAGTACTGTTTCCTATAGAGCGGGGATGGTTGCGGACCTTACGGCGACTGCTCTTGAAATGACCATCGGCCATCCGATCCTGGGTGAACAGCCGGGCAAAGGACGCTGTGGTCCACGATAGATTCGGTAAACACCGTTTCACCGCTTTGTAAGGGAGAGGACCGCGCAAGCGACCTCTAACTCGTAACCAATCGAGAGACCGGAGTAAAATGGTCACAATGGGAAGTAAGGGCGTGAGTGTCGGCCCGCCGGGTAACATTCCTGGCTACCTCGCGGTTAAGGCGTTGGCCTCTTACGGGCTTGTGGCGTAGCTAGACGGTGGGTGGACTGTTTTGTCCTCAAGTCTTCTGCGCTCACTCCAGGGAGATAGAACGACTAATCGTTAAAACTTCCTGAGGTGACGGGCTCGCCCGCTGTAGTCGACAACCCAAGTTGTTATTATGACTAAGAATTTTAATTGAATGGTGCTTACTGAATATGTCCATAAACATAGATAATTATCACTAAAATAATATGCAATATCAGTACAAAAATAAGCGCGAGTGGAGTCAGTTTGATATGAATTTGCTACGCTTAATGGCATTTTATATTTTAAATTTTAAAAGGAAATTTAATATTTTTGTTACCACCAAACAAGTGAAGATTCGTTTTCGAAGACGAAGAAATGTAGGTGACTATTATGTACATACGAAAACGATACCGAAATTTATAAAAAGGAAAAATGTTTTCTGCCTATTTTTGTTGTATTTACAAAAGCAAATTTGGTGATGACAGAGAGAAAAAAATGTGTAAAAATGGAAAAATATCATGAACTGCAAATCGTTTGTCGTGGTTCGATAATAATATAATAATAGTGATAGGAGACAATCTTCTACCATCATTCCCCCCTTTGAAAAGTGGCAATGTAATTCTGACGATAAGGTACGATTTTTTATTTCATACGGTAAGTTCCGTTTTTAATGAAAATAGTAGTAACTGTAATGTATTTCTTAATTTCCTAAATAATAAAATAATTTAGTGAAAAACCGTAAACACTAAAATGAAATTATGACTTTTAAGAATTATGACTTTTAAGAATACATTTTAAGAATATTGAACAACTTAAATCAGTACTGAAACGTAAGGTAAGCTTATTCTGTATAGCAAATGCATAAAATGTAGGGCCTTGAACTACACATTAATGCAGTATAGGTGCTTACATTTTTGAGCACGCCGAGGCCTTTCTGAAACACTCCCATGTATGTTTAGCGTTTTTTGATGGTATCGGCGTAATGATTTTCAATATTTTTTCGATTTTTCCCAAACTGACGATATTGTTTTGCAGTTACGTGACTAACTGTGGCAGATATTGAAATTTCGCGGTATTAAATATATTTAAAAGTTCGCGGAAGTCACGTAAATTTTATTGCAAAATGTCAGTTTTTCACTGAGAGAGGTAGCACAGCCAGATACAGACCTTGTAGATTTAGTTGGTTGTACGATTTCGCCTCATTTCGGATATGCTAACAAATTTATATGCACAGAGCTATGTTTTTCTCTATACTAATATTTAGTTTTAACGATTCTGCATATATAATAGTATGTATATTTTAAAAAAAATATGATAGCACCTTCTAAGTATCGCCATGACATGGCTGCTGCGCGTATAAAAAAATTGAAGACGGTTTTTCTTTTTGTTAAAATTTTGTCTATTATTTATTTTTTAACAGTTTATAGTCATAGTCATAGTTTATAAATACCAAAAAGTGCATACTGTGGAATACGTCATTTTACATTTGCTCGAAGTTATTAACAACTTCATTACGTGTACATATAATTTGTATGTAAAGGCAAGACACATACGATAAATTATAAAAATCAAAAAGACTCAAATAAAAAAAAACTTAAATAAAAAAAATAAAAAAAAACGAAATATATAATCTAAATTATTGAAAATAGACAATCAAAAGTTTTTTAAATGAATAGTCCAGAAACAATAAGCTTTACAAGAAAATCAACGCTAAGGTAACAAAATATAAAAGAAAATTAATTTTAGTCGAGAATAAATAAATAGATTTGATTAGTGGTAAAGCTATCTTTTAAAATTTAATACAGCCTTGTCAAATTCATCCAACTTTTGAGAGCAAGCATGGCTAGCTTCCTTTTATGAATTTTTTAAATGCAACCTATTAAAGTATTTTAATCAGTAAGTTGAAAATCCCAAATGTGAAAATGATCTCTGGTATATAGTTTAGTCAAATTTTCTGAAAAACGAACTTTTAGAAGGAAAAATGTAACTTTTGGGCAACTGGTATTTTATTCTTATTTCAACCATGCTGAATCCGAAACTGCCGGTTGCCAAAGCGAAGTCCTAACCGGAAGTGAGATATACAAGATGGCGATCAATATGGCGACGAAACCCGAAATTAGTGCTGTAAAGCCCCCATTTGACATAGGAACGCGTCCAAAATGTCTATATGTATGTTTTTAAGCATGGAGAATTTAAAATACACTGTAAAAAAAACATTGGTCCGCTATTTCAAGATGGCGGCCAAGATGGCGCCAACCCCATATTGCCCTATTTTGTCGTACAAACGAGCGTGACGCGTCTCGATACATGTTTTTAAACATGAGGATTTCAGAAAATAACTATAAAACAACGTTGAGTTAAACTTTGATTCAAATCTTTTCGAAAATAGAACAAACTGGCGCCATATTGGGCGCCATCTTGAAATACCGGACCAACTTTTACTGAGTAGGTATTTTTCCATATATCTATTTACTATTATTATGATTTCGATTTTTATTTATTTACTCGATAATTTTATGATTATAATTTCAAATACTTCTTGATGATATTTTAATTTATTTTTTTAACATGTTTAATTTTTAAGTTTAATTGTTAAATTTTTATTTCCTGGTACACCTGCCTTAGTACAGGCCTAGGCCTAGTTAGGCGGTCTAGACGTAGTGACCAAGAAACTGCAGTGTGCTCTATCGCTACTGGTCCAAACCCATTTTTTTGTAATGCTGCAGGAAATTATATTTTGTGCTTTACCTTTAATAAATAAATAAATAAATAAATAAAATGTTTTTTATAGTTAATTTTTAAATTCCCCGTTTTTAAAAACATACATCTAGATATTTTGGACGCGTTCCTATGCCAAAAGGGGCTTTACAGCGCTGATTTCTGGTTTCAGCGCCATTTGGGGGAACGTCTTGGATATCTCACTTCCGGTCGGTATTGATCTTGGGCAACCGGCATTTCAGCAGGGTCGAATTAGTTAGAAAAGACCTGTTGCCCAAAAGTTACATGATTTGCTTCTAAAAGTAAAAAGAAGAGCTCTTTTTCGATATTTTGACTAGACTAATAAAGAAAACCGCACTTTAGGAATTACGACATTATTTGTATTTCGTGTGTTATGTTCATGCAGAATGGAGGGTTTTTCCTCGTTTGTCAAATTTGCTTTCGCATAAATTGAGCACTAATATATAAATTCGTATTTAGAAGTCAATATTTTTTTATTTCTTAAGGTCGGAGCACAGTGATAGTCTCTTTTTATATGGAAGTTAAAAGATATTAACCAAATTGACATAATTTAAAACGGTTCGTTCTCACGAATTACTATCTCATAATGCTTGGGCGATAATGGGTCCTTGTTGAGTTGGCCATGAAAAACCATTTGTTCGGGGTCGGTCACACTCACGGCTCAACACCCATTCGGCGGCCTTCACGCATGAAGTACGAGCCAGGGTAGGACTCTGGCCTTAGGGCTAGTTTCCCCCAGGAGTCAACCTTCTGGCGCCCCTGGACAGTTTGCGCACCGTGCGGCGTAAGCCAATCGATTGTGCTCATTGTGATAAGCCAATCGATTGACTAACGATCGGGGGAGTCTGGAAGCAGTACTGTTTCCTACAGAACGGGAGTAGTCGTTGACCTTACGGCAACTGCTCTTGAAACGACCATCGGCTACCCGTTTCGAAGTGAAGAGCCGGACAAAGGATGCCGTGGTCCGCGATTGATTCGGTTGACACCGTTTCACCGCTACGTAAGGGGGAAGACCTCGCAAGCAACCTCGATCATTTAACCAGTCAGGAGGTAGGAGGTATCCTGAAGGCTAATTCCAGTGGGAGATAACCTTCCAAACTGGCAGTCAGGGGGCGAGGCTGCCCACTGGTACTCTACCCGGTGCCTCGCCGTATAGCTTTGTTATCTGATGGGCAGGTGGCGGAGCTGGACGGTGCATTGTTTTGTCCTAAATCTGCGCTCACCTTACGGAAGACAGAACGATAAATTTCGTTAAAACTTCCTGAGGTGACGCTTTCGCCCGTTGTAGTTGACAGCTTTAGTTGTGTCAAAATGCTTAGATACAACGCTTTTTAGTTGCGGCGAAAATCCTCCTGATTTTGCATGACGGAGCTCGAATTCCACGTGCGTAAGTTTGACCAGCGAGAGCGATTTTTGTACACTTTATAATAAATGACGACCCAAGTTGTATATACAAAAATGGTAGTTGCAGACGGTGAATATATCGTGTTTATTGTTTACGGCCCACCAATCGCCGAGGAGGGAAAGTATTGTGAACGCGCATTTTTAATCGAGATGAAGATGGAAATATTAATTTTGAGATCCCCTGAGACGATTCAAACCATTTCCAGGTTGAAATCTGACTGTGTCTCTGTGTTTGCGTGTGTGTTAGTATAAATTCCTCCACGATAGCGCCCAAACGCTCAATCTGATTGAGCTGAAATTTTATAAGAATGCATCATTTAGTCATTGCAAGAGTTGAAAAGATTGCGGTAGAAATTGGTCCACCAGAGTCCACACTACTCATATATCATCCACGAAATATTGGACATACCGAATTTGATACGCAGACGCCGTGTTGGACCAAAATCACAATCTGATTTTCGTATATTTGCCGGGAGATCGTTCTACTGTCTTGCACCATGGACACAGAAAGAGTAGGAATAGAAATCACTAGTATGAGACGGATTTTTTAGTAAACTGTCAGAGGCTGACCGAAGTACGAGACCGTGGGAACAGCTCGTGGAGATACATAGGATGTTGTTGACTGGGAGAGTACACGATTGAGGAGAGCAAGGATATGCACGTTTCTCCTTTGGCGTACTAGCGAGCACTCTAACGGTGTTATATTAGTGGTGTTATAATTTTTAAAGCAACTTTTACACCAAGAGTATGTGTATCATCTTATACTGATATATTTATTGTATTTATTAGGTACTAGCTGACCCGTGCCCACTTCGTTGGGCGGTAAAACTTTTTACCTTTAATGAAATTATGAGTGTGGTTCGGTTAGTACTGAGTGCTATGATTTATTTCCTGACTGCCAAAAGAAGTGTTATATTTTTACTGCATATGTATGTATGTATTTGCATGCCAATTTGACTATAATACCGTTATTTGTGAGTGTCTTCTTGTGAGTGTCTTATTTGTCAGCGTATTATCTCTTTAACTATTTATGCAGTAAAAGGGAAATTATATGCACTAAAAGGGAAAAGTCTTTTGTTTTAAACACGATGATAAATTTACTTATTTTGATAATAATTCATAATTGATAATATGACCAATAAACATGACCTAACGATTTAAATTATTTTTTAAATATAAAATACTACTTTTTGTGACTTAAATATAAAAGGTAGATATATGCTGTCGCTGACTTTTTTGTAGGCATTATGAAGCTCTACAACTTTTCTCTACAACTTAATCATATATCTCTCATCGTTAAGGCAGCGTTAGTTAGAAACGTTTTCGTTCGACCGCTTATTCTCCGACTTACTTTGCAAATCCGACTACCACGAAGAAGTCTTTTAATTTTTCGGATTAATGTATAGCCTATGACACTCACAAATAACGTAGCTTTCTATTGGTAAAAGAATTTTCAAAATCGGTTTAGTAGACCCAGAGATTACTTCCTACAACGTCACAAACTTTACCTCTTTATAATATTAGTATAGATTATATTAATTATTAGTTGTTTTTTGTAACTATTTGGTATATACCTACTCATAATACATGTCTATGTATTTAGTGCTTTATTAAAACTAAGAATATTTCAACAAATTGCCGGTAGAATAATAGAATTAAAATTTAATTGATCTGGTTAGGTATTTTAAAAATTACTTTGAGGTCTATGTAATTTTATTAACTATTTTAAGTGTAGATATTTTTTTTTAAATCACAGACCTACCAGTTACGATTTTAGTAGTATACTTAGTTTATTATTTGCGTATTTTTTGCTGTTTTTTTTTTATTTTACTTGAATTTGTTAATCTTTTAGCCGTAATGAACCTCGCTTTGAGTCTGTGTTTTGTTTTTACTTTATATCTTTAAGTCTTAGGTTTTTGAGTAAATGTAAAAGTATGTAAAAGTAATCATTTAAATGCGGCCTTAAGAATCATCTGACTGGCGACGAGGAAAGACTGACTGCTTTTAAATTTGTCACATTAGAAAAACGCCGGCAGGTTGCAGATTTAGTGTTCCTGTACACAATTTTAAATAATAAAATCAATACCTCTTGTATAGAAAAAATACAATTTAACATTACTAAAAGAAGTCTTCGATACCCAGACTTATTTAAAACACTTTTAGCAAAAACTATACCGGAGTTAATAGCGTAATCCCACGTATATGTCGTCTGTATAACAAATTTCATCTTGACAATCGCATCGATATATTTCATGATAGTTTATGCTCCGTCAAAGCGACCCTCTTTAAAATACTGTAATTCTGGTATTATTTTGTTTTTTTTCCTTTTTTTATACATATTTTTTTATAATTCAACCGTTGTTTATGCATTGTGCTAATTGTGTAGGTACTCATATGAAAAGGATATTGACGTAGTCAT
Organism: Micropterix aruncella; assembly: GCA_944548615.1. Classification (NCBI taxonomy): domain Eukaryota; kingdom Metazoa; phylum Arthropoda; class Insecta; order Lepidoptera; family Micropterigidae; genus Micropterix; species Micropterix aruncella. Next base: position 1,669,824 of record OX155959.1, read on the forward strand.
GTAACTGTAGTATATATATGTCACTGTATGTGTATGTAAATAAAAATAAAATAAAAATGACAATTTAAGGATATATTATATAGCTTTATTGTTCAAAGTTCAAAGTTTATTTATTCAAAAAAAAAAACCCGGCGAGGGTATAGAACTTACAATTAATAAATACATTTTTTATAATATTCATATTTTAAACCTATCATATATCTGGCAAAAATAAAATTAAATCACGTTAGAAATCTGCAAGTCAATACACTATACAATATCAACCATTACATTGTCTAAATATTAAAAAGAGCATTACGAAATATCAAAAATAGAAAAATCAAATCCAAAAAAAAAGAGTATAAATATATAAATAAAAAAGAAAAAAATAATAGAAAGGCAAATCCATTGAATGATCTCGCAATAAATAAATCAATAATAATAATAATAATCAAGGCGTCCAATTGGGAAAGGATCAAATAATAATCAGAGTAACAATATTAAAAAAAATACAAGCAATAATTCCTAAATCATGTTACATAATCAGTAAGTAAATTGTCTATAAAATAAAGTTTTCAGAATAGGATTAAAATGGAAGTTAAATAAAATAAACAAGTAGTCGATAGTGAATATAAAATTTTAAAATCCGTCCCATATAGATACGGGTATAATCGAGCGTTGAAGGCAATGGACTTTAAGAAGGCCTCAATGATGGTAATGATGACTAGCAATGCTGCGTTGGTCACGGAAAACTCCTTTCGTGAAATAGCCCAGTCAAATTAGATTTGAATCATCAATTCATAAAGCGTTTTTCATTTTTTAATGGTTAGTATTGGTAGTATACCTACAGAACGTGAACAAACTCCAAAAAAAATCGGAATAATCAGTCAAATCATTTGAGTGCGTTTCTACAGGGAGTTTTAGTTAACTAGCATCCTTGAAGTGGGTGAATCAGTACGAGCTTGATTTAAAAAGTTTTTGTTAATGTGTATTTCTTTTTTAATTAAAAAAAAAACTTATAAAAGTATAACAACCGTTGAGAGCGATGCGCCATATAGCGGTAGGTAAAATATGGCGAATATTGTTTATTCGCCATATTTTACCTACCGCTAAATGGCGCCGCGCGCTCAACGCTTGTCAAACTTTAATTCACAAGTAAGATTCTTCAAATTTACATTTAAATAAAAACAGTTTTTTTCAACATTTTTTTAAATTAAAAGTTGCTTGTTTGCTTGTACTGTTCACCTATTTCAAGCATGGCGGTTAATTAAAACTTTGATGAAACCTATAGTTGAATCGCTAAATGCAGAAAGGGCACTATTTGACTTATGAAAGTGACTTTTTGTTGTATTGATGATCTATGCACCTAGACACATCTTCTGAGTAAAAACGGCACGTATTCGATTGCTCTTCGTACATTTTATGGGGACTTCGATTTTTCTTTTGGTGCAGAAAGGGCACATTTAGGCCATATGTGCCCTTTTTACAACAAACGGCATGGCAACCCATAAAAATACATGTGTTTCATATCAATCTGCTTGATTTTATAAATACATGTGTTTGAATTAAAATATTGGTTTTATTATTAGTGTAATCAACATTTTTAGCTTTCTTTTTTATTCAGGAAGGGCACATTTTAAAATTATTATTATTTTTTTAATTGATTTTCTATACTAATATTATAAAGAGGTAAAGTTTGTGATTTTGTAGGAAGTAATCTCTGGATCTACTGAACCGATTTTGAAAATTCTTTTACCAATAGAAAGCCACGCTATTTATGAGTGTCATAGGTTATACATTAATCCGAAAAATGAAAAAACTTTTTCGTGGTAGTCGGATTTGCAAAGTAAGTCGGGGAATAACCTTAAACTATCTAATAGCTATCTACACTTAAAATAGTTAATATAATTACATAGACCTCAAAGTAATTTTTAAAATACCTAACCAGATCAATTACATTTTAATTCTATTATTCTATCGGCAATTTGTTCAAATATTCTTAGTTTTAATAAAGCACTAAATACATAGACATGTATTATGAGTAGGTAAATACGAAATAGTTACAAAAAACAACTACTAATTAATATAATCTATACTAATATTATAAAGAGGTAAAGTTTGTGACGTTGTAGGAAGTAATCTCTGGATCTACTAAACCGATTTTGAAAATTCTTTTACCAATAGAAAGCCACGTTATTTGTGAGTGTCATAGGTTATACATTAATCCGAAAAATGAAAAAGCTTTTTCGTGGTAGTCGGATTTGCAAAGTAAGTCGGGGAATAAGCGGTCGAACGGAAACGTTTCTAACTAACGCTGCCTTAACGATGAGAGATATATGATTAAGTTCTTGAGAAAAGTTGTAGAGCTTGTTAATGCCTACAAAAACGTCAGCGACAGCATCTGTCTAACTTTTATATTTAAGTCACAAAAAGTAGTATTTTTTATTAAAAAAATAATTTTAATCGTTAGGTCACGTTTATTGGTCATATTATCAACAATTGTGAATTATTATCAAAATAAGTAAATTTATCGCCTCAACTGTTTAAAACAAAAGACCTTCTACTGCATATAATTTCCCTTTAACTGCATAAATAGTTAAAGAGATAATACGCTCACAAATAAGACACTCACAAGAAGACACTCACAAATAACGTTATTATAGTCAAATTGGCATGCAAATACATACATACATATGCAGTAAAAATATAAGCCTTCTTTTGGCAGTCAGGAAATAAATCATAGCACTCAGTACTAACTGAACCACACTCATAATTTCATCACAGATAAAAAGTTTTACCGCCCAACGAAGTGGGCACGGGTCAGCTAGTCAATTATAATTTTGTTGTGTCTGTTTTTATTATTCAATAAGATAAATAAATGAGGAGATACATGATTTTTTTCAGCATTGTAGGATTCAAGGCACCGGATATAATCAGTTTTTTGGCTCTCCTGTAAAGTTTTAAAAAGTCAAAAAGTGCCCTTTCTGCATTTAGCGATTCAGTTATTACATAGATTTTTTAATTTATAAAATTTTCATAACATATACACCTTGTAATCTGTGCTTTAAGTAGCTACTAACGTTATAGTATAAGATCTCACCGTAAATTTGTGTACCTATCAGTTATTTCAACGAAATGTGATTTAAATGGAAGTTTAAACCTAGGGCCATAATATGCCGCAGGGTTGTCTAGAAAAATGTTGTCACTAGTACACAAAAAAAGAAAGAAAATTGATAAATAAAATACAAAATGCAGCTATTTGCTTGGTAGGTAAATGAAGTGTTATCGTTTATTTGGTCCTACTGACTTTATTTGCACCCGCTTCAAGGATGTCACTAAGTTACCACAGGGCACAGGACAAACTTCTTTCTTTTATAGCATTCTTCTCCCTTCTCTATTCTTAGCCTATTCTCTTACAAAACGTGCTTTTCTGCGCGACATTTTTTTCTAAAAATTCTAAATACTACAGTTGACTTTTTATAAGGGCGGTCGCGTTTTATTTTTTTTAAATTATTGTTCTTGTTAAACAATTCATTAACACCAATATATCGTTAGAAATTCGGAATCAGGGTGATGAGTATTGTGTAGTGACAAACATCAATGCAGAAGAGTTGGCTGGACTGCATACATTCCCCGATTTTATAGCTAATTTGACTAGACTAAAGCGGTTGGCATTCATCTGCAAATTTTATAAATACCGGCCCGCTTGGCGGTCTTTTTTACAAAAGGTGTATAACAGCCGGTAGGCAAACAATAACGCAACAATCAAGTATTTCAAGAAGCACGAAAACATGGATAATGTCACCGTTATTGAAAAAGAACTTAATAAGTTTTCGAAAGAAAATGAAGTTATCAAAAGCTGGTGGGACGTTACTGGACCCGTAAAACCTCTACACTCTCTAAACAATATCAGGTAAACTTTAAAATTTAACGATATATGTATAACATTAAAATAAATACATGTGCCATATTTGCTTTACGAGTATGCACATGTCGGAAACAGTATCTGAATTGTCATGTAGCTAAAGCAACCATGATTGACATGACTTGGATATCTCTGTAATATCTATGTGATATCAGCCATTTAATTTATTTTATTCATTTATTTATGTTTGATGCAATCAAAGTTGTACATACAATAATGGCAGGTGCAGACGAAGAATATATCAAAGCGGTTTTTTTATTAGTCAATGTTATTACTAATTAAACTACTATTAAAAAATCATTAATAATTAAGATAATTAAAAAATCCTCCTCAATATGTATACTGATTTTTAGGACGCTTTCATTTAAGTTTAATTTCAGTTATGTGGGTTATATAAAGTAATAGCGAATAGTATGCTTTTTAAAGTAGATAAATATTGTTCATCAGTGATGTTTTAGTATTTTAATTGGGGAATTGAAATGTTGTATAGTCTACGAAATATTATTTGACAAAAGTGTCTTTAAAATGTCATAAAATAAACAGTGATTCCCAACAAGTTGTAACCGTTTATTTTAGTATGGAAATCGATTCTACCTGCGTGGAACACTTTAACAAACGCTTTAAAGGCACAAACTGACCGCTGCACCGGGTTCGATCATAACATCTTGAACTTTATACCACCAACGATCAGAGTAAATATTGCAGTATACCTAGGTACCTAACAATAATTGTAAAATGTGTATTTCAGACAGATATATTAAAATACGCACTAAATATTGATGATTTCGAAATCGAACTGTTACTGTTACACTAATTAGAAGTTTTAATCGGTTAGCTACTTACCATGTTCAATTCCGTGATTACCGATTTCGATTTTACTGTAATAACAATAATTGTAAAATGTGTACTTCATACATATATATTAAAATACACAATAATTACTAATGATTTCTAAATCGAACTGTTAGGGTTTCACTAATTAATAGTCCTAATCGTTTAGCTACTTACCAAGTTAATGATCATTGCGTTCGCATTATTATTATTAGTTCAGTCAAAGCTTTCACTTTCGTCTATCTGCACGCTTTTAATTATTGCTCTCTATATTTTTCAAAGATGCCCTTGGGAAGTAAATCGCGGTAATATTGCAAAAGAAAACAATACTCTCCGGTCTAGTTCTTGCGATAATGGGCCACTGTTCCATAAACACTTGAACGAACAAGTTCAGCAAATTGTTCTAAATGTATAATAATCATTGTAGAAGAAATAACCAGTAAATCGTTTTAATATTTCTAAAAGTAAATTTTGACAAATAATTTTGTTACTTTTTAGTACAATAAATATTTTTCCAAAATAATTACGATCCTCATTCAGCTGTCACTGAAAGATTCGGAAAAAAATGTTATTATTAGTGTTTTTGCTTGAAAATTGATAAGTATAAATAATTAATATTATTAAGCGATCAAGGGGATTTAGTCTAACCATATCAAGCCATTAGACATACGATGGTAGGTGTGAAAAATGTCTCGATCGTTGTGAAAATGGTACCAATGTGCTAACGACACTTTTGTGAAATAGTATTTCGTCGACTATACGTCGAGCAGCTTTTTAGAATATAAAGAGCCAAATGTGCCAATGTCTCTCTAGATGGTTCATCAGTTATTCCATTCAATCATGATGGTCTTGTATATCTATATAGATTTCCTTTAATTTTGTGTTAGCAAATTTAAAAAAAAAATAGCAGGCAATTTCAAATCAAGTATGTCTATATTAAATTTCATGTCGGCCCGAGATATCTTCAGTTATCTAATTCTCATTCCCCTTTTAAAACTTCTTAATAGTTTTATGTACTGGTAGCCACTTTACCTTTGAAACGATATAAAAATAAAAACGATATAAAAATAAAATGAGAGTTATTTGTTTGCATCTTGTCGAAGCGTGTTGGCGAAAATGGATAAAACGTAATTTCGGGGGGTAATTTGCTTGTTTTTTTTCTTCTAAAAAAGCGATTATTTCAATACATACGAGATAATATATCAGGGTTGATGCTTCCCCATATTCTACCGCTGCACGTTGAACTTAACTTACGATTACCCTCGCCGGATATAGCGGTATCACTGACGATCCCATCTATGGATGGCAGTCAAAGAAAAAATAGTTAAAAATAAAAATGTAATAAAAATAGTGAAAAATAGAAAAAAAATAGTGGTCAATATATCAATTTATTGATTATAATAATATAATTGTTTCTACAAAATTGTCTGTATAAAACCTTTGTAGAGAGGCAAATTCTTAGATAAGGTCCTAATATTGTTAATTGCTTTTTTGCAGAGTGCCGTATGTCTGCCAAAACGTTGCAAGACTCATAAATCAAGACGAAATGTCATTAGAAGGTCTAAATATTTTGGATGCTGGATGCGGTGGCGGAATAATGACCGAAGTAATTAATATAAATTAATATTCAGACTATAGGATAATATTAATATGTGACTTAGCTACAGATTTGAAGATAGGGGGGCAACCCGGGGCACCTGCCCCGATCGGCAATTTAAAGGGGTGCCAAATTCATGTGTTTAAAAAAACCTTGTTTCACTAAAGCGCCTAGTATTTTATTTTTTATTTTTTATTTTATTATTATTAAGGAAACTTACAGCTATTACAGGAGAAATATCTGAATTTTATTGATATACTACAATGCCAGTTAAAAGTTTCCACTTAAAGATAGTAAAAATATACAGTCGCCTAGGAATGGGATAGGAGGAAGTGGAGGGGAATTAAAGATATAAATTTTGTTTTAATAATATTTTATTTTATTATTTCATTATTAGGGAAATTTTATGGTTTATTTTAATATTGAAGAAAGAAAAGAAAGAAGAAAAAAAAATAATATAATTATTTCACTAGTCCTTGAATATTGCCTTTCAGAAGACCCGGAATAAGAGTCTTGAGCGCAGTCGCAGTTGTATTAAACAGGTCAATTTCGCATATGTAGCTTGGTATTGCAGAAATGAGATACTCGATAAATGTAATTATTTTGGGCGTAGTTTGTGCTTACTTGAGGTAGATGAAATAAGTTGAATTGGCGGGAAGGCCGTGGGGGTACATATAAATTTATAAGCTGAAGCAATTCAGAACAATCGATAAAGCCATTTAATATCTTGTATAGGAATATTACATCTGAACTAACTCTTCTCATTTCTAATGGTATAAGCCCATGATAGTCACCAGCTTCGTTATAATCTGAAAAAGTTACATAAGACCGATAATTTAAGTTTTTTAAGAACATGTTTTGAATGCGTTCGATCCTATTGATGTGAATATTGTAACAAGGAGACCAAATTTGCGAAGCGTATTCGAGGTGACTGCGGAAATAAGCATAATATAAAATGATAAGGGACCTATTATAATTAAACTGCTTGGCTAGTCTGAGAATAAAGCCCAGCATACTGTATGCTTTGGCAGTTATTGTGTCAATGTGGGAAATGAAATTTAATTTACTGTCTAGAATAACACCCAAGTCCTTTATAACAGATTTTCTTGGGATGAGAGGTCCATTTAAATTGTAGCTAAAATTTAGCGTTTTAGTATTCCTTGTAAAACTAACAATTGCGCACTTAGAAGCATTGATGTGTAATCGGTTTGCCGAGCAGTAAAGAGACAGCCTATCTAGATCTTTTTGAAATAATATATAATCGTCCAATGTCCTTACCGGTGCATACACCTTCATATCATCAGCAAAAAGGAGGAATTTACAAAGGTTCAAGCATTGGTTGATATCGTTCAAATATATAGTAAACAATAGTGGTCCTAGTAGACTACCTTGTGGGACTCCAGATGTTATTTTTACCCAGTCAGACTTAAATCCACCCAATACTAAACTTTGAGAGCGATTTTCTATATAAGAGGTAAACCACCTTAGAAGATCGCCCTGTATGCCGACCAGTTGCAACTTCTTTATAAGAATTAGATGATCAACTTTGTCAAAAGCTTTACTAAAGTCGGTATATACGACGTCAACCAGGGCGAATCGACTATCGATTGTTCATTTAATTTTGTAACACTTCCCAAGTGATTTTCGTACACATGCGCGGTGTGTGTTATGTTTCTTCCAGGGGAATTCCTGTCGCATCTAGAAAAAAACCTCCCGACAAACACTTTGGAGCTTTCATATGCAACAGGCGAACTCCACACTCAGGCTGTTAAAACGATATAGATCGTTCTTTTAGTCGTAAGGTGATAACACATAGGCTCAAGGAGAACGTCCACAGTCTAGATCCGCCAATATGTCCACGCCTTACCGCGAGGTACTGGACTGTGATACCAGCGGGCTAACCATACGCCTTTACTACCAAATTTGGACGGATTTCTCCGTCCTACAGTTTGGTCATGGTTTCGAGGTCGCTTGCGCGCCTCTTCCTCATGTAACCGGTTATTCAGTTTGAATATTTTGTGGACTGCGACTTCTTTTGCCCGTCAAAGTCACTCGGGATCGGGTGGCTGACGGATCGAATCAAGGATGGAAGACGTCAGGTCCACAATTTCCATCCGCTGTCATAGGAAACATACGTCTCCAAACCCCTCTGGTTATTTGCCAGCTGATCATTCAACACCTAGCAAACCGGATGGTGCACTAACTGCCCAGTTCCGCCTGAGGCATTCACCCGAATCAGCGATCGTCTGATCCCAACCCCCTCCGACTGCAGGACTACAGTTGTGGCAGATGCTCATAGCGGCCCTGACAGGGTAAGCCCCTCTTCGAGAAGGCTACCAGATATGAGTTGAACCGTGAGTCATGTCTAGATGATATATATATATATATTTAGCCAACACCACCCAAGCTGCACGGAAGACAACTAGACAACTAGAGCTGTCAACTACAACGGGCGAATCCGTCACCTCAGGAAGTTTTAACGAAATTTAATCGTTCTGTCCCCCGTGAGGTGAGCGCAGAAGACTTAGGACAAAACAGTCCACCGTCAAGCTCCGCCACACGCCCGTAAGAGGTCAACGCCTTATCCGCGAGATAGCTAGGTATGTTAACCAGCAGGCCGACACTCGCGCCCTTACTTCCAGTTGCAACCAGACTACTCCGGTCTCCCGACTGGTTACGAGTTCGAGGTCGCTTTCGCGATCCTATCCCTTACGTAGCGGTGAAACGGTGTCAAGCGAATCTATCGCGGACCACGGCATAATTTGCCCGGAATCGGGTAGCCGATCGACGTTTCAAAAGCAGTCGCCGTAAGGTCAACAACCACCCCCGCTCTATAGAAGACAGTACTGTTTCCAGTCTCCTCCGACTGTTAGTCAGAATGTACATCAATATGTACATACTTTGACCATAATACTACTCTGCTTTGAATGTCTCGCATCTTTCAACCTGTATTTTCATTATGCCATGAATACTTATGCATTTTGTTTTACCTGCCCAATTTTCACTCGGCGTTCAATTTCACCAACTCGTAGCAGAATTCTTAATATATACCGTCTTGGCGCCAATCTTTCTTTTGGCGTCAATCTCGACGAAAAACTCCATTCAATATGAGTCTAATCATATATCATCAAAACGTTAGAGGCTTAAGGACCAAAACCTGGTTAGCTGCTCCGTGACCAAAACGAACGTAATTTAACAAAATATTTTATGTATGTAACGAGTTTGATGTTTTTGCATTAACGGAGCATGGTCTTAATGAGGGAATAGCAAATAATGAGATAATTGATGATAGATACACGGTTTTCAGGCGCGACCGCAACTACGCTAATACGGGCAGGCATATGGTGGTGGGGTCCTTCTCGCTGCTAAGCATGAATTAAACGCTATTGAACAACCTGCATGGAGTACCTGTGCTGAGGATATATGGGCTACCATTCCTTCTTCCTCTTTAGGACGAGGTAAGGCCTCCATCAACATATGCTGTCTACTTTTCTAGAACCCGAAACTACTCTGTTAATATATCGGCCTTTATGACCAAACTAACAGAAATTGTTCTCCGCCGGCCAGATGAGATATATATATAATTCTGGGTGACTTTAACTTACCCGATATCGAATGGGAAATTGACGGCAATAATCTTTTCCTCTCTCCAACTCATTCGTTATCTTGCTCTAATATTGCAATTACCCTTGACACTATGTCGCTTTGTGGTCTGAAGCAATTCAATTGTGTCGGCAATGCTATGAATTGAACATTAGATTTAGTATTGAGCAACAACACCGTCGATGTTTATCCTAGTGATGATCCTATTGTTCCGGAGGACTACCCTATCCATAAGGCCCTTGTTATTGAATACTTTCTAGAGCAATTGAAACCGCTCATGCATCTACAACATCAAGTCAAACTATTTAATAAGGGTGACTACGCCTCCATCCGTGCAGATCTGGCAGCTGTTAAGTGGGACGAAATCATCCGCGACGTTGATATTGATTCGGCCCTGGAAGCTTTCTACCACCATTTAAATAACCTGATTGAGCTTTACGTGCCAAAAAAATATGTCTGGGCGTCCAAATATCCTCCATGGTTCTCAGCTCCATTGATAAACATCATAAAAGAAAAATATAGATATCATAGGAAGTTTGAACAGTTCCATAATCCCTTGGACTATAATACCTTTGTTCTCCTACGATCACGACAGAAGAAAATAAACAAGGAGTGTTTCGACAAATATATCAAATCAGTTGAGGTGAATATTGCTCGGGATCCGAAACGCTTATGGTCATACGTTAAGTCACTCCGCAAAGCCGATTCGATCCCCAAGCATGTATCATATTTAGGCCACATTTCAGATTCTGGCCGGGACACATGTGATTTATTCTCCAGCTACTTTATTTCCGTATTCGAGCCAAGATTCAACGATTCTTCTGTTTCTAGTTCTATCGAGACTGGTTATGGGAGTATCAATATCTCGAGTGTAGAAGTAAACGTAGAAATTATAAAGAAATACATCAGCAAACATGACCTAAATAAAAGTGCTGGGCCAGATGGTATTCCTTCGGTGTTCTTGGCTCGTTGCTGTGAGGCACTTGCTACTCCATTATCTCTGCTATTCCAGAAATCTTTATCCGAAGGTGTCTTTCCAAATCAATGGAAACTGGCATTTGTCTCACCTATATACAAATCTGGGTCAAGAGCCAACGTCTCAAACTATAGACCGATCTCCAAGTTATCTATCATTAGCAAATTGTTTGAAAAAATTGTGTATGATCAACTCTACACAGCAACAAGACTTCAAATCTTGCCTCAAGAACACGGCTTTAGGTCGGGAAGATTGACTGTGTCCAATCTCTTAGTTTTCACTGATTTCATTTTCGTTCATATGTCTAAACGTACCCAGGTTGACGTCGTATATATCGACTTTAGTAAAGCTTTTGACTAAGTTGATCATCTAATTCTTATAAAGAAGTTGCAACTGGTCGGCATACAGGGCGATCTTCTAAGGTGGTTTGCCTCTTATATAGAAAATCGCTCTCAAAGTGTAGTATTGGGTGGATTTAAGTCTGACTGGGTAAAAATAACATCTGGAGTCCCACAAGGTAGTCTACTAGGACCACTATTGTTTACTATATATTTGAACGATATCAACCAATGCTTCAACCTTTGTAAATTCCTCCTTTTTGCTGATGATATGAAGGTGTATGCACCGGTAAGGACATTGGACGATTATATATTATTTCAAAAAGATCTAGATAGGCTGTCTCTTTACTGCTCGGCAAACCGATTACACATCAATGCTTCTAAGTGCGCAATTGTTAGTTTTACAAGGAATACTAAAACGCTAAATTTTAGCTACAATTTAAATGGACTTCTCATCCCAAGAAAATCTGTTATAAAGGACTTGGGTGTTATTCTAGACAGTAAATTAAATTTCATTTCCCACATTGACACAATAACTGCCAAAGCATACAGTATGCTGGGCTTTATTCTCAGACTAGCCAAGCAGTTTAATTATAATAGGTCCCTTATAATTTTATATTATGCTTATGTCCGCAGTCACCTAGAATACGCTTCGCAAATTTGGTCTCCTTGTTACAATATTCACATCAATTCTGAATTGCTTAACAATAATAAATCCTTAATAATAATAAAATAAAAATAAAATTAAAATAAATAGAATGTACAATCGGTTGGCTTTCGCCGCATGGTGCGCAAACCATGCAGGAGCGCCAGAAGATTGACTCCTGGGGGAAACTAGCCCACAGACCAGAGTCCTACTTGGGCTCGCACTTCAGGCGTGGAGGCGGCCGGATGGGTGTTGTCACGTGAGTGTGACCGACCCCGAACAAATGGGTCTTCGTGTCCAACTTGCAGCAAGGGCCCATTTGCTCCCATAGGAACCCAAAGACAGAAGGGGAGCCGAATAAACCCGAACAGCCGAACGCCTAGGTTTTCATGATGGGGCTACGCGAGCGAAGATGAATAAACTCGAACTTCGAGCGACGGCCGGTATTTATGTGGCTGATTAGGTGTGCGAGTAATTCGCTTTGGTTTTCTTTATTAACAACTACTCTTTCAAATGTACCACATAATTATTAGTTGAGGTGGTAATATATTCTTTCCCGGAAAGGAAAGCTAGACTGTAAAGCTGTAGCAAGATTAGACAGTAAAATTTGCTGGGACCTAAGGATTGAAGGTGGGTAGAGTTTGACTTTTGCGCTATCTAATCTGGTTGTATATATTCTATATTAATATCATATATATATATATATATATATATATATATATATATATATATATATATATATATATATATATATATATATATATATATATATATATATATATATATATATATATATATATATATATATTGAAATATTTGATAGTTTTGTGTATATATTCTTTTTAGAATTGATCAATAAGATGATTATAAAGTAAATAATTATAAAAGCCACTTACATCGTGACGAAGGATTCCCTTGATCGGATTCGGGAATGCTTTAGGTGTTAACGAGAATGATGAATGCCTCTCACTTGCGGAAAGAGGAGTAGGTTTAAGTTGGGCCCATTTTTCAACTAGTAAACGCTCACCCTTCATCCAATTATCTCAAAAATTAAGCTACAATCCTTCTTTATACGTAAACTCACTCAATTTCCTATTATTTCAGGGGAAATAACAAGATATGAGGGCATGTCACGCTTTTAGTTTTAAGTTTTCAGCTGAATATTGATCGCAGCTTCTTTATATCGCACCTTTAGAAAATAAAAAAACGAAATTCGAAATTTTAAATTCTTCCATCTGTCAAGTAGCTCGTCTTGTCTTGTTATTTCCCCTGAAATAATAGGAAATTGAGTGAGTTTACGTATAAAGAAGGATTGTAGCTTAATTTTTGAGATAATTGGATGAAGGGTGAGCGTTTACTAGTTGAAAAATGGGCCCAACTTAAACCTACTCCTCTTTCCGCAAGTGAGAGGCATTCATCATTCTCGTTAACACCTAAAGCATTCCCGAATCCGATCAAGGGAATCCTTCGTCACGATGTAAGTGGCTTTTATAATTATTTACTTTATAATCATCTTATTGATCAATTCTAAAAAGAATATATACACAAAACTATCAAATATTTCAAAATATTGAATTTTTACATATTTTATGTTTCGTTCATTGTAAATAATCCATTTAGGTTAAAGGTAATCTTTCCAACTAATAGGAAAGAGCTGACTGCTTCCTTTCATTGATATGAGGGCATGTCACGCTTTTAGTTTTAAGTTTTCAGCTGAATATTGATCGCAGCTTCTTTATATCGCACCTTTAGAAAATAAAAAAACGAAATTCGAAATTTTAAATTCTTCCATCTGTCAAGTAGCTCGTCTTGTCTTGTTATTTCCCCTGAAATAATAGGAAATTGAGTGAGTTTACGTATAAAGAAGGATTGTAGCTTAATTTTTGAGATAATTGGATGAAGGGTGAGCGTTTACTAGTTGAAAAATGGGCCCAACTTAAACCTACTCCTCTTTCCGCAAGTGAGAGGCATTCATCATTCTCGTTAACACCTAAAGCATTCCCGAATCCGATCAAGGGAATCCTTCGTCACGATGTAAGTGGCTTTTATAATTATTTACTTTATAATCATCTTATTGATCAATTCTAAAAAGAATATATACACAAAACTATCAAATATTTCAAAATATTGAATTTTTACATATTTTATGTTTCGTTCATTGTAAATAATCCATTTAGGTTAAAGGTAATCTTTCCAACTAATAGGAAAGAGCTGACTGCTTCCTTTCATTGATATGAGGGCATGTCACGCTTTTAGTTTTAAGTTTTCAGCTGAATATTGATCGCAGCTTCTTTATATCGCACCTTTAGAAAATAAAAAAACGAAATTCGAAATTTTAAATTCTTCCATCTGTCAAGTAGCTCGTCTTGTCTTGTTATTTCCCCTGAAATAATAGGAAATTGAGTGAGTTTACGTATAAAGAAGGATTGTAGCTTAATTTTTGAGATAATTGGATGAAGGGTGAGCGTTTACTAGTTGAAAAATGGGCCCAACTTAAACCTACTCCTCTTTCCGCAAGTGAGAGGCATTCATCATTCTCGTTAACACCTAAAGCATTCCCGAATCCGATCAAGGGAATCCTTCGTCACGATGTAAGTGGCTTTTATAATTATTTACTTTATAATCATCTTATTGATCAATTCTAAAAAGAATATATACACAAAACTATCAAATATTTCAAAATATTGAATTTTTACATATTTTATGTTTCGTTCATTGTAAATAATCCATTTAGGTTAAAGGTAATCTTTCCAACTAATAGGAAAGAGCTGACTGCTTCCTTTCATTGATATGAGGGCATGTCACGCTTTTAGTTTTAAGTTTTCAGCTGAATATTGATCGCAGCTTCTTTATATCGCACCTTTAGAAAATAAAAAAACGAAATTCGAAATTTTAAATTCTTCCATCTGTCAAGTAGCTCGTCTTGTCTTGTTATTTCCCCTGAAATAATAGGAAATTGAGTGAGTTTACGTATAAAGAAGGATTGTAGCTTAATTTTTGAGATAATTGGATGAAGGGTGAGCGTTTACTAGTTGAAAAATGGGCCCAACTTAAACCTACTCCTCTTTCCGCAAGTGAGAGGCATTCATCATTCTCGTTAACACCTAAAGCATTCCCGAATCCGATCAAGGGAATCCTTCGTCACGATGTAAGTGGCTTTTATAATTATTTACTTTATAATCATCTTATTGATCAATTCTAAAAAGAATATATACACAAAACTATCAAATATTTCAAAATATTGAATTTTTACATATTTTATGTTTCGTTCATTGTAAATAATCCATTTAGGTTAAAGGTAATCTTTCCAACTAATAGGAAAGAGCTGACTGCTTCCTTTCATTGATATGAGGGCATGTCACGCTTTTAGTTTTAAGTTTTCAGCTGAATATTGATCGCAGCTTCTTTATATCGCACCTTTAGAAAATAAAAAAACGAAATTCGAAATTTTAAATTCTTCCATCTGTCAAGTAGCTCGTCTTGTCTTGTTATTTCCCCTGAAATAATAGGAAATTGAGTGAGTTTACGTATAAAGAAGGATTGTAGCTTAATTTTTGAGATAATTGGATGAAGGGTGAGCGTTTACTAGTTGAAAAATGGGCCCAACTTAAACCTACTCCTCTTTCCGCAAGTGAGAGGCATTCATCATTCTCGTTAACACCTAAAGCATTCCCGAATCCGATCAAGGGAATCCTTCGTCACGATGTAAGTGGCTTTTATAATTATTTACTTTATAATCATCTTATTGATCAATTCTAAAAAGAATATATACACAAAACTATCAAATATTTCAAAATATTGAATTTTTACATATTTTATGTTTCGTTCATTGTAAATAATCCATTTAGGTTAAAGGTAATCTTTCCAACTAATAGGAAAGAGCTGACTGCTTCCTTTCATTGATATGAGGGCATGTCACGCTTTTAGTTTTAAGTTTTCAGCTGAATATTGATCGCAGCTTCTTTATATCGCACCTTTAGAAAATAAAAAAACGAAATTCGAAATTTTAAATTCTTCCATCTGTCAAGTAGCTCGTCTTGTCTTGTTATTTCCCCTGAAATAATAGGAAATTGAGTGAGTTTACGTATAAAGAAGGATTGTAGCTTAATTTTTGAGATAATTGGATGAAGGGTGAGCGTTTACTAGTTGAAAAATGGGCCCAACTTAAACCTACTCCTCTTTCCGCAAGTGAGAGGCATTCATCATTCTCGTTAACACCTAAAGCATTCCCGAATCCGATCAAGGGAATCCTTCGTCACGATGTAAGTGGCTTTTATAATTATTTACTTTATAATCATCTTATTGATCAATTCTAAAAAGAATATATACACAAAACTATCAAATATTTCAAAATATTGAATTTTTACATATTTTATGTTTCGTTCATTGTAAATAATCCATTTAGGTTAAAGGTAATCTTTCCAACTAATAGGAAAGAGCTGACTGCTTCCTTTCATTGATATGAGGGCATGTCACGCTTTTAGTTTTAAGTTTTCAGCTGAATATTGATCGCAGCTTCTTTATATCGCACCTTTAGAAAATAAAAAAACGAAATTCGAAATTTTAAATTCTTCCATCTGTCAAGTAGCTCGTCTTGTCTTGTTATTTCCCCTGAAATAATAGGAAATTGAGTGAGTTTACGTATAAAGAAGGATTGTAGCTTAATTTTTGAGATAATTGGATGAAGGGTGAGCGTTTACTAGTTGAAAAATGGGCCCAACTTAAACCTACTCCTCTTTCCGCAAGTGAGAGGCATTCATCATTCTCGTTAACACCTAAAGCATTCCCGAATCCGATCAAGGGAATCCTTCGTCACGATGTAAGTGGCTTTTATAATTATTTACTTTATAATCATCTTATTGATCAATTCTAAAAAGAATATATACACAAAACTATCAAATATTTCAAAATATTGAATTTTTACATATTTTATGTTTCGTTCATTGTAAATAATCCATTTAGGTTAAAGGTAATCTTTCCAACTAATAGGAAAGAGCTGACTGCTTCCTTTCATTGATATGAGGGCATGTCACGCTTTTAGTTTTAAGTTTTCAGCTGAATATTGATCGCAGCTTCTTTATATCGCACCTTTAGAAAATAAAAAAACGAAATTCGAAATTTTAAATTCTTCCATCTGTCAAGTAGCTCGTCTTGTCTTGTTATTTCCCCTGAAATAATAGGAAATTGAGTGAGTTTACGTATAAAGAAGGATTGTAGCTTAATTTTTGAGATAATTGGATGAAGGGTGAGCGTTTACTAGTTGAAAAATGGGCCCAACTTAAACCTACTCCTCTTTCCGCAAGTGAGAGGCATTCATCATTCTCGTTAACACCTAAAGCATTCCCGAATCCGATCAAGGGAATCCTTCGTCACGATGTAAGTGGCTTTTATAATTATTTACTTTATAATCATCTTATTGATCAATTCTAAAAAGAATATATACACAAAACTATCAAATATTTCAAAATATTGAATTTTTACATATTTTATGTTTCGTTCATTGTAAATAATCCATTTAGGTTAAAGGTAATCTTTCCAACTAATAGGAAAGAGCTGACTGCTTCCTTTCATTGATATGAGGGCATGTCACGCTTTTAGTTTTAAGTTTTCAGCTGAATATTGATCGCAGCTTCTTTATATCGCACCTTTAGAAAATAAAAAAACGAAATTCGAAATTTTAAATTCTTCCATCTGTCAAGTAGCTCGTCTTGTCTTGTTATTTCCCCTGAAATAATAGGAAATTGAGTGAGTTTACGTATAAAGAAGGATTGTAGCTTAATTTTTGAGATAATTGGATGAAGGGTGAGCGTTTACTAGTTGAAAAATGGGCCCAACTTAAACCTACTCCTCTTTCCGCAAGTGAGAGGCATTCATCATTCTCGTTAACACCTAAAGCATTCCCGAATCCGATCAAGGGAATCCTTCGTCACGATGTAAGTGGCTTTTATAATTATTTACTTTATAATCATCTTATTGATCAATTCTAAAAAGAATATATACACAAAACTATCAAATATTTCAAAATATTGAATTTTTACATATTTTATGTTTCGTTCATTGTAAATAATCCATTTAGGTTAAAGGTAATCTTTCCAACTAATAGGAAAGAGCTGACTGCTTCCTTTCATTGATATGAGGGCATGTCACGCTTTTAGTTTTAAGTTTTCAGCTGAATATTGATCGCAGCTTCTTTATATCGCACCTTTAGAAAATAAAAAAACGAAATTCGAAATTTTAAATTCTTCCATCTGTCAAGTAGCTCGTCTTGTCTTGTTATTTCCCCTGAAATAATAGGAAATTGAGTGAGTTTACGTATAAAGAAGGATTGTAGCTTAATTTTTGAGATAATTGGATGAAGGGTGAGCGTTTACTAGTTGAAAAATGGGCCCAACTTAAACCTACTCCTCTTTCCGCAAGTGAGAGGCATTCATCATTCTCGTTAACACCTAAAGCATTCCCGAATCCGATCAAGGGAATCCTTCGTCACGATGTAAGTGGCTTTTATAATTATTTACTTTATAATCATCTTATTGATCAATTCTAAAAAGAATATATACACAAAACTATCAAATATTTCAAAATATTGAATTTTTACATATTTTATGTTTCGTTCATTGTAAATAATCCATTTAGGTTAAAGGTAATCTTTCCAACTAATAGGAAAGAGCTGACTGCTTCCTTTCATTGATATGAGGGCATGTCACGCTTTTAGTTTTAAGTTTTCAGCTGAATATTGATCGCAGCTTCTTTATATCGCACCTTTAGAAAATAAAAAAACGAAATTCGAAATTTTAAATTCTTCCATCTGTCAAGTAGCTCGTCTTGTCTTGTTATTTCCCCTGAAATAATAGGAAATTGAGTGAGTTTACGTATAAAGAAGGATTGTAGCTTAATTTTTGAGATAATTGGATGAAGGGTGAGCGTTTACTAGTTGAAAAATGGGCCCAACTTAAACCTACTCCTCTTTCCGCAAGTGAGAGGCATTCATCATTCTCGTTAACACCTAAAGCATTCCCGAATCCGATCAAGGGAATCCTTCGTCACGATGTAAGTGGCTTTTATAATTATTTACTTTATAATCATCTTATTGATCAATTCTATATATATATATATATATATATATATATATATATATATATATATATATATATATACATATATATATATATATATATATATATATATATATATATATATATATATATATATATATATATATATATATATATATATATATATATATATATATATATATATATATATATATATATATATATATATATATATATATATATATATATATATATATATATATATATATATATATATATATATATATATATATATATATATATATATATATATATATATATATATATATATATATATATATATATTTATATATAAAGAAAAGCTATTAGCAAACTGTTAATAAAGAGCTCAATTTTTTTTAAGGGTTCCTAATCTCCGCCCGCACAAATCCCACCAAGGGTTTAGTGAGTTTTTTTTAAATATTTTGTTTCTTTTTTTACCCACAAGGCTGGTGCCTTTTTGTGGAACTCGCCTTGTTGCCTATCTTCTAGGTGGGAATTTATTTCATCACGCAGTTAAACACTCAAGCAGTCGTCCATCCAAGTATTGACCGCGCCCAACGCTGCTTAACTTCGGTAACAACGAGGAGAACCGGTGTCAACGCGGCTACGGACGCTACTAAATGCTCTCTCTCATTAATCTCAAATGCTGGAGGAAAAGGGAAACAATGTCAAGTTTTTGTCTCGGTTCCGAAAAATATTTTATTCGGGGCTGCTATACTATACCTAATTATCTGCGGAAATATTCGTCCATATAATGTAAAATCTTGTTTCAATTAAGTATCTAATAAACTTTACGTCTTACAGGCTTTGGCTAAATTTGGAGCAAAGGTCGTCGGTTTGGACGCCTCAGGAGATTTAATCAATATTGCAAAAGAACACTTACTAACAATGGACGAAAAATTCAGAAAAAATGTTGAATATGTAGCAACGACTATTGAGGTTCGTAAAACTAAGCATAATATGACATTGGGCCCGATGGCGTCTCTTTGTGAATTAAAACTAAAATAAGTTTAAGCGAACGAGACAGAGCAATACGTTAGAGCGGAATATGATACGAACGATCGTCGATAAATACTACCTGTCGAACTTAAACTCGTCCGAATAAATTCGAGCATATTTCGCGCGGTGTTAGATTCAGATGCTTTGACCTTGGCGGGCAGTTTTAATGCGAAAAGGTGACAACCGGTCATTTCACGTTCCGCTCTAGCGTATTGCTCTGTCTCGTTCACACGAACTAATTTCCGATTTTAGTTCACGAAGAAACGCAATCGAGCCCATTGTACAGATTAAGTGGCAAATGAGTTGTACACTAGACCGGGAAGTCAGATAGATGTAGCGCACCTTTCACAAAGTCGACCAATAAAGTGGACAATGACATCGACAATGACGTCGTACTCGAAGCTGCTGCGGGTTTCTCGAGTAATCTGTTGAACTTCTCAGCTGATTTCTTGAGAAATAGGCAGCATTATGTGAAACTTGGAATTTCGATTTTAAGGTGTAGCACACCTGCTTTAGCAGTAGTCAGGGATCAAACCACGGGCTTTTGCTGTTCACTCTCTTTGTCAACGATCTGAGTTAAGTAATCTGCCGATAATTTTCAACATTTGACGACGATATTAAATTGTGCATATCCACTGAGTTCAGAGACGGGCAAAAGATGCCATGGTCCGCGATAGATAGAAAATATATCACTGCTGAACATACTACAGGTACAGGACCACGCAAGCGACCTCGTATTTGTAACGACTCGGAAGGCTGGATAGATCCGGCCATAAATGGTAGCAAGGGCGCTTGGTCTGTCCGCTGGGTTAACTACCAGGTACGGCCCGGCACCGGTTAGTTAACCCAGCGGGAGTTAAACCGGCGAGAGTCCAACCCTTACACCCGTAAGGGTTGCACTCTCGCGGGCTAGTTGGCGGAGCTAGTTAGTGGACTGTGTTCCTTAAGTCTCAGGGTAATCACCTCACGGCTGAAATAACGATCTATATCGAACAGCCTGAGGTGTCGGGTGCGCCCGTTGCAGATGACAGCTCTAAAGTGTACATGTCCATATATCACACAAATATATATTACGCAAAATAAATACATAAATGAATCTTCAAATAACATTTTGACATAAGAAATGTAATAAAAATCGAAGACTATCGTGGTTGTTTGACATTATAAATAGGATAGAAAACGAATTTACCGCGTGAAATTTGTAGCACCCGACGTTTCGGTGACGTTGCAGCCGCCGTTGTCCAGGGTAGACTGAAGAGCTGTCAAACCGTTGTTTTGCGGGTAGGCCGCTTACCGCTGCCGCCACTGCGTAGGTTATAACGGTGGTGGGGGGCCGGGCTCGGAGCGCGGGAATTTTGAAAATCCGTCTTGCACACAACACTCACTGTATCCTGTTTTACGTCTTTGCGTTCGGCGTTCGGTGGCGGAAACATTTTAAGAAGAGGGTTCCACGTAGAAGAGAGTTTGTAACCGTCGTCTCTGTTAAAGTTCGGGGTTCTTCTTATTTCAATGGCTTCTTCAATGCGGCCTACCCGCAAAACAACGGATTGACAGCTCTTCAGTGTACCCTGGACAACGGCGGCTGCAACGTCACCGAAGCGTCGGGTGCTACAAATTTCACGCGGTAAATTCGTTTTCTATCCTATTTATAATATAAAAAATGTTTTCAATTGCAGGAGTACAGTTCAACCAACAAAAATAGATTTGACGTGGTGGTGTCTTCAGAAGTCGTCGAGCATATCTCCAACCCAGAAATATTCGTTAAACACTGCTGCGAGTTGATCCAACCAGGTGGTTCGCTTATAATCTCAACCGTAAATAAGACTTTTAAATCCTGGTTGTATGCCATAATCTACCTGGAGTACTTAACCAGGACCATTCCATTGGGAATTCATGACTGGAATCTATTCATACCACCTACGCTTCTGACCGAATGGGTTAAGTCATGTAAGTTTTTTTCCTAATATCGCATTTTTTACGAGTTTTGATGTTTTTTTTAAATTAACGTTTTTTGCTATTTTAGATGGCTGTAAGGATGTTTCGACACAGGGAATGCAATTGCACGCTCTCAGCAAAGAGTGGTCTCTGACACCTGATACGTCATCGTTTTATTTACTTCACTGTATAAAAATATAAAGCGTAAATTTGTAAATTAGATCAAAATGACAATGTCCTGAATGTAGAAGCTGGTTTCAATGTTTAATTTTCACTAAAAAAGACAAAATACATAAGATTCGTATATAAAAAAATCGGTTGTCTGTAAAGTCGGTTTACTGACGATAGTTGAACGTGACAACGTCATAAGAAAATACTGATGGAATGGTTGCATTTTTCAATTTTGCACTTTTCAATTTTGCATTTTTCAATTATGCACAAATTGCAATTATGCACAAATGCATACATATAATTGTTCCCTTTGACGGCTGGCTGGTCCAACCTGTCATTTCAGACACGTTGTTATGATATGTGGAAGATTTAACATTTATGTTTTAATTTTTTGAAATCATAGCTACGCTCGATAATTATTTCGATCGAATAGTAAAGCCATTGATTTTTTACTCATCGTGAAATAGTTTGTTAACTTATTGTTATAGTTTTGTCAATTATAGCATAACCTACAATTGCTGCACTAGCGGACCGATGCTATTTATTTTAATGATGAAAGCACGAATATTCGACAATATATCACTGAACATATATTTAATATCGAAAGAATCATTACCTTTATCGCCGCAATTATCGTTGCTATAAACAATTGACACCACATTCACTTTTCACTGCACTTCATACTTGACGAAAACATGTAAATGTATTATTGTATAGCAGCTGTCCACGCGGACGCATCGCTCACTCGAGTAGGAGAGAGACAGATGTCGAACGCTGCCGAACGCGGAGGCCGATTGTGCCTCTTTGTCGCTCGTTCCGCGCTCTCGCTTGCACTTCAAGCCTTAAATGGAACGCCTCAGAGCGAGGTAACGCCGCATGAGTCATGTTTTTTCGTGCGTGCAGCCGGCTCCATCAAATTATAAGACGTTGTCACGTCAAAAAGTTCAGTGATTATTGTGATTAAAAACGTGATTTATAAATCATTACTTATCCCTTATCATAATGGACAAGACATAAAACAACAAATACACCAAACAGATATCTACTTAGATCAAGGAAGTATAAATCATTTGCCAACAACATACTTTTATTTATTCTATATATGTGTATAAGTCGCTGTAAAAGTGGGAACGACTCTAAATCTTAAGATTTACTGGCAAAGCCTAAAATTCACCGAAAGCTGTTAGTAAATGTCCGACATTGAATGAATAATTTACATATTTCGGGTATAGACTGTGTCTTTTTGCCTAAAGGCGGTTGGAGAACTCCAGCTGTTTCGACAGAGGATGTGTGGGGCTGTCGATTTCACTTACAATAGGTCTCAATGGGGCATTATCTTTCTGGATTTAAGGTAATTTCGGCTCTTTAAGGGTTATTATTCGGTTAAATTATCGATGATCTGACAACCACCTAAACAACAGAATCGAGTCACGAAGAGACAAACATCTTTTCTAGCTATAGGAGGTTTTTTTCCTAAAAAATGTTTTGTTGTTGACCTATCAAACTTCTTAAATAGGAAAATTCTTATTATAGGTTAAACTTATAATTCTTATTATAGGACAACATTTATCTATAACGGCAAATAAATTTTGACGTCATATAATCATTCAGGAGATAAAAAACATGACTCATATAAAATCGAAGACTATCGCGGTTGTTTGACATTATAAATAGGATAGAAAACGAATTTACCGCGTGAAGTTTGTAGGACCCGACGTTTCGGTGACGTTGCAGCCGCCGTTGTCTAGGGTAGACTGAAGAGCTGTCAGTCCGTTGTTTTGCGGGTAGGCCGCAAACCGCTGCCGCCACTGCGTAGGTTAAAACGGTGGTGGGGGGCCGGGCTCGGAGCGCGGGAATTTTGAAAATCCGTCTTGCACACAACACTCACTGTATCCTGTTTTACGTCTTTGCGTTCGGCGTTCGGCGGCGGGAACATTTTAAGAAGAGGGTTCCACTTAGAAGAGAGTTTGTAGCCGTCGTCTCCCGCCCGGCCCCCCACCACCGTTATAACCTACGCAGTGGCGGCAGCGGTTTGCGGCCTACCCGCAAAACAACGGACTGACAGCTATTCAGTCTACCCTAGACAACGGCGGCTGCAACGTCAACGAAACGTCGGGTCCTGCAAACTTCACGCGGTAAATTCGTTTTCTATCCTATTTATAACATGACTCATATATCTAAATATTGTTGAACTGATATTGCAAAAGTTAAGGGTCTGATATTATTTATATTATTTTCGATTTCGAGGTCAAATACCTAGACATTTTTATGAATAACAAGCAAAATTTTGATAACAATGTTTATAAAGTATTATATAGGTAAAATAAATTTTATCCTATTTAGTGAAATACTATGAAGCTTGTTAACCAAGGCCGAGCCAAAGATTGCCGAGCATATCGTATTTTCAAAAACATTATTTAAAAATTATTCTGGATCTTTATTTATAGGTCTATTATATTGACTATGATTTATTTTCCCTTTAATTTTTCACTGTATTATGAGATAATTTTAAATGTCAACCAAATTTTACTTTCTGTGAAATTTAATAATGGATAAATATCTATATAATAAAAATGAGTCGGGTTTTATGTATGTTACCTAATAACTCACGATCGGCTAACCCGATTTGGATGATTCTTTTTTTGTTTTGTTCATAATCACTTCGGTCTTACTATAGGCAATAAAAAATCCGGAAAATCTCTCGGAAAAGTGAGAAAAATGTGAAAAACCGAAAATTATTTTAGTACTAAGCTTGATCATAGATGGCGTTGCTTGACAAGAATAAAAATTCGAAAATCAAGATGGCGGTACAGTTAACATTTGACAGTTGAATTTTACGATTTCTTGATAGCGTTTTCGTGATTCTGAAGGTAAATCAACTGAATTAAATGAATTTGTGTAACTCGTGAAGAGAGGTTCGAGCAACTGAAAGCGATGAGCGTCGCCAAAAATTGAATAAAGCGGCACGGATCCGTAATGTTGCAGTGCGAAGATGAATTTGAGACAAAACACATACAGAGAGGCAATCTATTATGACCTGACGAAACAATACAGCGATTATAAATGCATGCAAATTGGAGAAATGGACCATTTGTGCCAATATTGCAATGCATTGAAGTACCGCCACGAGCCACTCGCTTTGTGTTGCGCAGGGGGTAAAATGAGATTGACACCATTGGTTCCATTAGGATCGTTCGTGTCTGGAAATGCACCAGATTCTAAGCATTTTATGTCTAACATTCTCTGTCAAACATAATCGTACTTTTTACACACTTTTCTCCTCCATTTAGGACACAAATGGCAATTGATGAAACTGCTCTTTTGGTGAGACAAAAAATAAACAATCAGACTGCTTTCAATGAAGATTTAAACAATGCAATTTCAAATGTATGAAAAATTGTCTATGATTACGCATTGTACGCTAAGCTGTTAACGAAATTGTGCGAGACGAAGTTCGCCGGGTTCCGCTAGTTAGGCAAATAACTCTAATTGTGTCCATTATTATTTATGTCTTTTTATTGTTTGAATGAATTCCTGTAACAAATCCTGTTTAAAAAAAAATATTGTACTTGTAAAAGGTATATTGTGCCGCCCTGAATAATTGTCAAACTCCATGTTACTTCACCATAATGAAAATAAAATGAAATTTTATTCAAATGGAATACAGTTATTATAAGGTATTAATTAGTTACGTAAATAATTTTACATTATAAATAGGATAGAAAACGAATTTACCGCGTGAAATTTGTAGGACCCGACGTTTCGGTGACGTTGCAGCCGCCGTTGTCTAGGGTAGACTGAAGAGCTGTCAGTCCGTTGTTTTGCGGGTAGGCCGCAAACCGCTGCCGCCACTGCGTAGGTTATAACGGTGGTGGGGGGCCGGGCTCGGAGCGCGGGAATTTTTAAAATCCGTCTTGCACACAACACTCACTGTATCCTGTTTTACGTCTTTGCGTTCGGCGTTCGGCGGCGGGAACATTTTAAGAAGAGGGTTCCACGTAGAAGAGAGTTTGTAGCCGTCATCTCTATTGAAGTTCGGAGTTCTTCTTATTTCAATGGCAGCGGTTTGCGGCCTACCCGCAAAACAACGGACTGACAGCTCTTCAGTCTACCCTAGACAACGGCGGCTGCAACGTCACCGAAACGTCGGGTCCTACAAATTTCACGCGGTAAATTCATTTTCTATCCTATTTATAATGTCAAACAACCGCGATAGTCTTCGATTTTATAATAATTTTACAGTTTAATAGCATGCAGAAAATAAAATACTGATGAGTTCGTGTGAAGATGCCACGATTGTTTCTAGCGATTGTATTTTGTGCCTTGGATCTTTTTGATTTCCCACCCATCTGAAAATAAATAAAACGTTTAATGCTGATCAAGCTGAATCCACTTCAAGCGTTTTTACTGCCAAGAGTGTGAAAATGTTAAGGAAGTATATAAGAAACTTGTGAGTACATTTCGCAGCTAATTGAATTAAATAATTTTCTAGTGCTCTTTGTAAGGGATTCTATTTGTAGCTCTTAGCTTAGAATCAATTAATATGCCTAAATATTTAACAAAAAATGAGTGTAATGTATTCAGTTCAGGGTTCTTCTATGTATGTTTTCGTTTCTTTATTCCGCCCTAACTTCTAAACGCTTGAAACGATTTAAACGTATGTGGTATTGTTTGAATCTTTATGTCATCCCGAGTGTCAAGTACCTTAGATGTAAAAATATCAACTAAGTAGTCGTCTAAATGTCCAAATCTCCAAATGTCAATTAATTAAAATAAATATATCGTGTTTAGTTTCAAATGAAAGGTCTGATTGAGTATGTTTGAAAAATATACATCCGTCTATATGGATAAATACATAAATAAAAACAAATACTTCATTAAAAAACCGTAATAAAAATAATTATAAATACAATAGTTCACTATCTCTAGCGGCTGTCGTGTTTTTTATTCTTTTTAATATACTTACTTGTTGGATAGTATGACACTGGTAACGAGAAAAATCCGGTATCTGATTGCGATGCTATCCATGGCACAGAACCAGATTTAGACTTATTTCAAATATCTCACAAAATTTTGAAAACTCAAGCTAGAGATACATCTTAGGTCTATTTTTGATTACTAATGTATTTAAATATGTTTATGGTTCAAGTTATTGTTTTGCAATTATTTTGTTATTTAGATATATGTATATTATCTGCATACTGGGCCATTCGTATTTCATTTATTAGTATGTACATGTAAAAAAAAACAATGCATTGGATTAGATTTATTTTAACCCGTTAACTAGGTGACTAAATCTTACATGCCATACTAGATGGGGTTTGACATACCCCAAAAATAAAATGGAACAAAAAATACTTTATGACAGTTATTAATATGAAACTTATTGTAATAACTAATAATTAATATGTTTAAGAACACATCTTTATTTATACATTTCAATAAACTTTTATTTAAAAAACTCAACTTTTTCTTCAACTGATAATCTTTATTTATTTATTTATTTATTTATTTATTTATTTAAGAATTAATTACTATAAAACATTGATTAGCTTACAAAAATAACAGGAACCGAATGGCAAAACCTTAACCTTTTGCTTATTTGTTTCTGTCACCCAACTGGGACTAGCCCGTTCTAGGCTGGACAGGACTCCAATATTACAATCAAGTTTGCTTGATTGCTTGGTTGCCTACAAATGTACAAGTTTTAGTAAAAAGCTAATGACACTAAATTGCCCTAAAATGTGGTCTTCAGAATAAAATAAAAAAATAATAATAAAAAAATATTAAAAATATATAATAAATAAAATGCAATTCCATTATTAAATCGGCAATGAATATAATATAAAATTCGATTAAATAATATAAATAAAGTTATATGTGAAAAAAGAAAGAAACAGTCATTAATATTTAATATTATGTTTTAAGTAATATAAGATTTAATATAAAAATACCTAGTCTAAAAGTATATTTCATTGTCAAAGTCAAATATTTTTTGGTAGTTAGTTCAATGTTAAAAAATACTTAACATATAAGTTTAAAAATATGTTAATAATTTGTGCACCTAAGTTTTATTATACTATTATTTCTAACATTTGATGTATGGTTAGTCTGTCATGATTCGATAACCATTTCTTTAATTTATTTTTGAATTCCCTAAATGTCAAATTCATTTTTATTTCCATATTGATCAGATTGTAAAATCTCGGCGCAATGAAAGAGTAATGTCTTTGACCAAATGATGTTTTCCTTCTGGGTATTATTAAGCTATTTTCTACAACTTGTCTCGTTGGTCGCCGGTTCTGAATTATTCCCAAATTTGAGTTATTATCCAAAAATAGCCTTAAGAGGGAAGTTTTTAGAAAAAGTTGCCTACAATCAAAAACTTTAGCTTCCTTATACAGTTCCGTAAAAACTTTGTATATTCTAGATCCGTAAAAACTTTGTATAAACTTTGTATAATCTATTAAGTCTTTTTTTGGATCTCATAGAAAAACGTCATACAAGGTGGAGTTTGTGATACTTAAGCGAAATTTACTCAGTCGCGCGCTCTGAGGTTGATGCCGGACTGAATGGATTGCACTAATCGGAACGACGACGTCGCATTTGCAGCTACTGAAAAAACGTACTCGCGCGTCTTTATATTTTTGGGAATTATGGCGAGTTTTTAACTGCTGAGGTGTGTTATACCCCACCTCGTACACGTAGGGTAAACAAAATATATGCGAAAATAAACAAAGATAGCTTAATGGTGTTAATTTCAGTGTGAACGATACTCTGGTTGACTATAATTATCCTAAACATGCTTGTGAAAAATGACCATGATAAATAATATCGAGACTCTGTCCTGGATATTTCTACTAGCCGAATCATGTATAATAGAATGATGATACCTATGCACACTTTTGTTTTAAACGATTGCGTTCGATCATCCATCCTGGCATGTTATTACATCCCTGCTATAAAATTACTTTTATTTAATGCTTGATATTGCTATTTATTGACAAGTAAAAAAATCGGTTATGTCACCCCAACAAAACTGATCAGCGCCCTCTCTCGGCCGGAGACGATCCCGTTTGGGTTGCGTTACACAATCGTCTCGGGCGGCGTGGTTCGTTTATCGGCTAGTTTCGTGCGGCTCGGCGTTAATATTCGATTAAAATGTCTGGCGCAATTTAAATATTAGTAGTTTCGCTCGTATATGAGTTTCACCAACCAAAATTTCACATTATGTTTTCGTCCCAACCACGTATCCGAGCACCAAATTCCAAGTATTTATGTCCAATATTTCGACGATGATATAATATGCCTGATGCGCCTCCTGGTGGACTGATTTCAACCACAATATTTACCACTCTTTCCATGATAAAATTATATTTGCATACCAAACTTCAGCGCGATCGGATTAAGCGTTCGGTCGCTATCGTGGAGCAATATATACAAACAGACAGACAGACAGCGACACAGAGAAACCTAATCTGGAAATGGTCTTAATGGTCTTAAAAAAAAAGTGCGCGTTCACAATACTTTTCCCCTTGTTCGGTTGGTGGGCCTGGATAGTAAAGAGATATGTCTTACATTTTTGCAAAGTTTTCGATACAGTTGCTGGCGATACGAATTTGTGCCATTCGTGGGTCCCTTTAGCGAAGGCACCCGTCACGTACTCGAAGTAGATGATAGCGATCAGCAGGGATGACAGGGTTTTATTGATTGTGGTGACTATGATAGACCCGCCAGGTTTTACCAGGTCACAGCAGTGCTTGAGAAAGAGATCTGGATCTGCAACGTGCTCTATGACCTCTGACGTCACTACGACGTCGAATGAACCGCGACGCTTAATGCTGTAATCCTATTGAACAAAAATGTGTTAGCAAGAATTTTTGGTAAGAATATTATATTTTCATCAAAGTTTTGATAAGGTTAAATCAGCAAAAAAAATGTGAGGACATCAAGTGATATAGATTTTATTTTTATTAGATTTTGATATAGATATTTTTTTTATTTATAAATATAATAGACGTATATGTGAGGTTTTAGACTAGGGGTATTTCGATTTTTTTTTTAAATTTTTATTTTATTTTAAACCAGTTGATAGGAGTTCCTACACTTGGTTATGTCAAAAGTAATAAAAATAACAAGTATAATATAAAAACCTATTAAGGTATAAGATATAAACGTCGGTATTGCAAGGTATGAACGTTGAACATCCAAGCGCAGATTTTCTAGGTTATATATGTAGAGGAAGCAACATTTTCCAATATTTTCAATCAAAATTCTTAAGTAATTTCGTAAAATTTTTTATATAATCTAATTTTCTATATAATCCTAAGTACTAAATAATCAAACAAATATTGGATAATTTCATAATAATAATTTCAAATATTGGATAATTCATAATTTAATTTATGCGTGTACATTTTGTGTATATTTGTATTTTATATTAGTATGTATATTTATTTTAAATATGTATTTATGTATTACTATATATTGGTGTTGGGTTTAATAATAATATCTTACTACTATTTTTTTGTTCTTTTTTGTATGTTGGTATAATTCCTTGTGCTTGTGTATTTGTATTATGCAAGAATGAATGTTTTGAACTTTATACCAATAATAATTATATACCCGAACGTCATACATGTCAGCTCGCAAAATGCTAAGTCAAATATCAGCATCCCTAGATACGGGCGTTCTTGCTTAGTTAGGTATGCGATGAGCCAATGGCTATGGGTTCAACTTGTTTTTCCTGCACGTTTTATTGTACTGTATACCGAATATCATAGCCATTCGTCTGTAAATCATGTTGTTTAAAATAAATAAATAAATAGATATATCTGAATCCTTTTTAGGCCAACATGCTTTTTTTAATACTTTCATGTAACATTACCCTTTTTAAAAATAAAATACAAAAAAATAATCACGAGTATAACATGAAGATTTTACAACAAATACATTAATTTAAAAAAAAAATATTTTTGAGATTAATGAGAAAGAAAATAAAAGAAGAGAAAAGCTTTTAATAACTACCTACAGTAGGTTTTATATTACTGCGGCAAATTCGCGGAACAGTAAATACGTTTATTGGACACGAATTTAATGTCATACATGTTTTACAGTATAGTAACTTGCTAGAGCGTCTTATCCAAAATTTAGTTGACTCAGGTACTATGAAACTCTTTTTTTTCTAGAAAAGCCATGATACGCACTAAGAGAAAATTTTCCAGCAGTCGTAATGGTGAAACGTTAAAAGCTAGAGTAAAATGATTTCATATGAAATCGAAGACTATCGCGGTTGTTTGACATTATAAATAGGATAGAAAACGAATTTACCGCGTGAAATTTGTAGGACCCGACGTTTCGGTGACGTTGCAGCCGCCGTTGTCAAGGGTAAACTGAAACAGTTTACCCTTGACAACGGCGGCTGCAACGTCACCGAAACGTCGGGTCCTACAAATTTCACGCGGTAAATTCGTTTTCTATCCTATTTATAAAATGATTTCATGTTTAAATCTGTATGCTACGCCTCGATTACATCGGAAAGACACGTATAGCCATTTTTTTCGATTAGATCTAATTCTACGCAATGATACATGACAACTAGGGTTGTTGACTACAGCGGGCGAGCCCGTTACCTCAGGAAGTTTTAACGATTAGTCGTTCTATTTTCCTGGAGTGAGCGCAGAAGACTTGGATAAAACGGTCCACCGTCTAGCTCCGCCACAAACCCGTAAGAGGCCAACGCCTTAACCGCGAGATAGCCAGGACTGTTACCTGGCGGGCTTACACTCACGCCCTTACTTCCAATTGTGACGAGGTCGCTTGCGCGGTCCTCTCCCTTACGAAGCGTTGAAACGGTGTAAACTGAGTCTATCGCGGACCACAGCGTCCTCTACCCGGCTGTTCACCCAGGATCGGGTAGCCGATGGTCGTTTCAAGAGCAGTCGCCGTAAGGTCCGCAACCACCCCCGCTCTATAGGAAACAGCACTGCTTCCAGACTCCCCCGACTGTTAGTCAGAGTGCACGCAAAGATTACAGTCGAAAAATCCCGGGATCTATTCTTTGCGCTCCGCGGAGTGAGTCGGGCCGACTGGGGAATTCGTTTCCCGGCGGTCATGACTATCTTTAAGGGCGTCTTCGTCCCGCGTGCGACTTATGCCGCACGCGCTTGGACGGAGTCTGCTGTTCCTGAGGCGATGCGTGTCGCGCTGCTGCGCGGACAGCGCATCCCTCTCGTGGCCCTGACCGGGACGTACAGAACGACGTCCACTCTTGCGTTACCCGTCATCGCTGGCGTTCTGCCTATTGACCTGGAGATTCTGGAGCGTGCAGCGTTGTCACGGTACCGCCGGGGCGAGCCGGTAGTCCTTCATGGCCTATCGATCGACCCGGTGGCGCACCGAGCTGGGGAGTTTGCCCGCCTGATTCGGGTGGAGTCCTTGCGTGTCTGGCAGGCTAGATGGGACGCCGGGGGTACGGGCCGCCTCACCCATTGCTTTTTCCCGTCCGTCGCAGTGCGGATGGCAAATTCGTTTCTGCGGTTCGACCACCATACCACGCAGCTGGTTGGGGGCCACGGAGAGTTCAGAGCCAAACTATTTGACTTTGGACTTGCCGATGACCCCCGGTGCGCCTGTGGGTATGGTCGCCAAACTGCGGAACACGTAATTTGGTTTTGCCCAATTCTAGCGGCTGCACGGGAGAAATTGATGGATGCAGTGGGCGCGTGCGTTGGGCGTTCTCCGATTTGGTACCCGGATTTGGTCAGTTGTAGGAGCTGCTTCCAGTCGTTTGGCGAGTTTGTGGAGCACTGGGTGGCTT
The DNA here is from genome assembly GCA_944548615.1 of Micropterix aruncella. NCBI lineage: Eukaryota > Metazoa > Arthropoda > Insecta > Lepidoptera > Micropterigidae > Micropterix > Micropterix aruncella. The sequence continues at coordinate 1,702,737 of OX155959.1, forward strand.
CTTGGGAAAGCATGAAGCTTCGGGATACCCCCCAGGGGGTACCCTCTTCCTTGGTGGCGTGATTCGGCGGCTACTTCCAGCCCGAAGTGCCCGTCTTTGTGTCCGTCTTTGCAAGATCCAGGGATTCCTCACCCCCGTGGCTGCTCCGAGACCTGCCCACGGACGGTGCGCCTTCACCTTCATTGTTCTAGAGCGTCCTCTACCCCGCTTACCGGCTCCTAAATTTATGCTATTGTTGTTTTTCTTTTTTTTCTTCGGTAAATTTTGTAATATTTTGTAAATTTTTATTTTGTTTTGTAAATACCTTTTATTTTACCCTATTTCACCCCCTGCGCGTTTAACCCTTCTGGTACGCGCAGGGTTGTCGTAGCACGACATCCCGGGCAGACAAGACGACAATCGTCGTTATAACTGCCCGGGCGGTGGGCGGGGTTTGCGGCCCTCACTTATCGCCTTGAAACTCTTAACCTGTTAGTCAGAGTGAGCAATCGATTGGCTTATGCCGCACGGTGAGCAGATCGTCCATAAGAGCCAGCAGGTTGATTCCTAGGGGAAACTAACCATAAGGCCAGAGTCCTACCCAGGCTCGCACTTCATGCGTGGAGGCCGTCGGATAGGTATTGACCCGTGAGTGTGACCAACCCTGAACAGAATGGGTCTTCGTGGCCAACTCAGCAAGGGCCCATTAACCCGCAATGATATGACAGTAATTACTGTCATACTGGATCTCAACATATTCTCAACATGTAATAGATCTCAACATATTCTCACGACTAAATGCCATTATTAATGGCGTCACAGCTGGGTGCAATATATGAGTTGCTTGCCACTAGTCCGAAAAAAATGTGTATTTACAATACATTAAAATGTAAATGTTAGGTTCTCGCGCTACAAACTACAACTCTGACTGGCAGTCAGATTACTCATAATAACGAAAATGTTACGACTTCTATGTATGACTGTAGTTTTGTCGCTCGTTAATAGATGGCGAGCTCGTCTATTTAAAGCGTAATATTGATCGACCCAACGCGAACAATATTACTTTAGGATCGTTGTTGAAAGTATTGTTAGACTTCTACTAAAATGACAAAACTGCATAGTAATAGGGATCGCTAATGCGATTAATTGAATGTAGATTGTACAATTTCATTGATATTAATTTTTAAGCTATTGCATAGCTTTTATCGCGGGCCTAGGCCAGCGCGGCGACCGAATGAAGAAATTTCTTAACCCGCTCGGCACTTAACATCCCTTGCGGGATATGTATGGCGGCCGGCTGAAATCCAAACTATCCCATACGGGATATCGCGCTCGCTGCTCAAGAAAATGTCGTTTAAATTTCGAAATGCGATTGTATATTCTATCGAATGATGCCATAATATAGCCAAATATGCAACACTATGAAATTGCTCGATTGCCGCATGCGATGTTAGAAATATGAATTACTACATCCCTTACAAAATCGGTGACCTCATTTCTGACGACAGTCGCGAACTGCCCACCGCTGGCGGCGTATAATTCCGCGACGTGTTTGTGTTGTGAATTGTTTTGTGTATATAAGTGAAGTGTATACCGGATAAAAGTAAGTAATTTCCATTTTTAAGTAGTTTAGGCCTTAGGATTAAACAATTTACACAGCCCATTTGCTGTTTTTCACGAATTTTCGAAGAAAACACTTTGGCGAAACCAAACGGCTCTCGAAAAATGGCCGTCTTTATTTTGTAATGTTTGTGAAATATCCCGTTATATCGCGAAACATGACGTAATGTCGCTTTAATTTACTAATAAAATAGGTATTGCTTCATTTACATCCTAAGTTATCACATAATTATGCGTATTTTGAACATTATATGTTGTTTTCTAATATGGCTCGCGAAAATGAAACTTGTTTTGATAATTACTATGAGAGAAAAAAGTGCGATTTTCCATAGTTTTTCGATGAAATGTGACTCTTTGGAGTATAGTAATTAGTTATTAGACATATAATAAGTCTATGATAAGACAATATAATTGAAAAAATCTAACGAATTTTATATTATGGGCATTCAAAGTTTATTATTAGGTTCGGAAGTCGGAAACTCTCAAAACTTTAGATTTTTCTATAATATCAGACAAAGCTCAAAGTTCTGGTGTGATTTCTAAGAAGAAGTGATGTAGTAATAAAGTTATTTTGAAAGAATTTCATATAAAAAAATACCATAAGTAGTCACAAATTAAAAATTAAAAAAAATTTTTTTTACGAGAATACATACAATTTTTCTTGGCTGAATAAATAAATATTTTTTCCGTATTTTTGTATGCAAATAAGTAAAAAAAATATATCGTTTTGGTAAAGCATTTAATAAAGAACATAACTGTATTTACAATTTTTGATATTTACAAAAACTGTATTTACAAAAAAATCGAAATGATTTTATAGGCGAGTTTTTTCAGTTTGCCAATTTTGTAATATTTATTCATTATTATCTTAATTGTTTTACGAGATAAGGTTATAATGTTTTATATGTCAAATTTCAATGCGATCATTTTTCTATTTATATTTTTTTAATCCGATTAGTGGTTTATAAGTTATGGTCGTTTTTCTCAAGGCCGTTGACTCGCGTCGATTTTTTGCGCGAATATGTCGCGCGCAAAAGTGATGTTTTTGGGCGCGGTGAGTTTTTACCTCGCAACGTGAGGGGTTAACGAAAATTAATGATTTTAAACTGATAATTACGTCTAAACGAGTACTGCTTTACGATTCGAAAAAAATATATGTTAAACAAGAACATTTTCCTAATATTCTTAGCTTTGAATATTTTAGATTTTGTTTATATTACATAGTGTAATTAATTTGTGAAATTAGGCCTAACCGAACACAAAAACGACTACAACGCAAATACTATCTGGCGTATTATTATGAAACCTGCACCATTTTAAAGATAATTTAATTATCTATCTTTTTATCTACGAATTTTTTCGAATAGTCAAAGAATAATATCCGTTTTTTCCGCTTTATCGAATAAAATTCGTGCGCTCTATCGGAAGACGTTTAAATTATTCCGAATAGATTCGGAATAATTTCAACGTTTTCCGATAGAGCGCAGTTATCTGATATCAGAAAAAAATTCTTCATACTGCATAAATAAAATAAATAAATAATTATAATTGCATAAGTTGTTAAAAAATGCTATGCAATAGCTTTACCGCGGCAGTCCCCGAGTGCCACACGTATTTTTATTTTGTTTTATTAAAATAAAAACAATTTTAAATGAGTAATGTAAAGGTCGGTATTTATACTTAAAAATGACGTCACGGCTTTCCATTTCAAGAATGAGAAATAGCTCAAAAAATCACCCCAGCATGAAAAACAATAATTTGCACACATATCGCAAAATGACTGTACCGAGAAATCCACTGAATACGGTCACACGCATCACGACGCGACGTGCGTCATTTAACCCATCCACCTAGGCATCACGCCATCCTTTCTAGGTTAGTCCCTCTTGAAGGGGGCTACCGGATGGTTAATCCGTGGGACCCAAAAATAACAAACTGGTCGACAGGATTTTGCTGCACAGAACCGTCAGATACCTAATAATCGTACCAATCGGACGTGACAGCTGTTATTTTGTTGCGGTTTCTGCGCATACAGAAAAGATATAACAAGTTCTTTAAAATGGCGTTCTTATTGGGCCATCTTTTATTTCGAGCCAGCCACACGCGGCCACACGTGTTTGGAATTCTTGATTACTTCTTAATATAATCTATCCCGATGACTGCCAAATAACCCACATGTGACATATATATGTTCCACTCGCAGTTAAGGGGCTAAATTTCCCAACATTATTTTTTTTATTTTTACACTCTGTCATGATTTACTGTTTCTAATATTTCTACTCTTTATTGTGAAATTTCGCAATGGGCGGGTTTATTATCATACGACAATCTGTTTCAACCAACTCTCTGTGAAGTGTTTATAGTAGGGTTGGTTGTAAGTCGTAGTAGTAGGGTTGTAATAGTCGTAGTAGAAGGGTTGTAATAGGGTTGAAAGTCGTGGTAGTAGTAGTAGGGTTGGTAGTAGTGATATATATGTCTAACATGTGTGTAACTGGTGACTTGTTATTTCATTCGATCGACAAAATTTAAAAACTATTCCTTTAGTTTTATCCTAAAGGAAAATGGTAACCCACCCCGTAATCGAGCCCTGAACCTTACGATATGAGATCAGTAAAACAAACCACAGTGTCACCAGGCCGCCATTTGATGCCACTACGTAATGATTTAATAGTTATTCGATTATTTACATACTTTGTGAGTTTTCACAATTTTTAAGATATTGCATAGCTTTTATCGCGGGCCTATGCCAGCGCGGCGACCGAATGAAGAAATTTCTTAACGAAAATTTATGATTTTAAACTAATAATTACGTCTAAACGAGTAATGTTTACGATTCGAAAAAAATATATGTTAAACAAGAACATTTTCCTAATATTCTTAGCTTTGAATATTTTAGATTTTGTTTATATTACATAGTGTAATTAATTTGGGAAATTAGGTCTAACCGAACACAAAAACGACTATTACGCAAAAACTATCTGGCGTATTATTATGAAACCTGAACCATTTTAAAGATAATTTAATTATCTATCTTTTTATCTACGATTTTTTTCGAATAATCCGTTTTTTTTGCTTTATCGAATAAAAAATTCGTTCGCGGCGCTCTATCTGACGAAGACGTTTAAATTATTCCGAATCATTTGCTACCGCAGCCGCAAATGATTCGGAATAATTTCAACGTTTTCCGATAGAGCGCAGTTATCTGATATCAGAAAAATTAAAATAAATAAATAATTATAATTGCATAAGTTGTTAAAAATGCTATGCAATAGCCTTACCGCGGCAGTCCCCGAGTGCCACACGTATTTTTTTTAATTTATAACTTATTATCACAAGAACATAAATCAGATAATTAATCACAATAACAACTTGTTTGTGTTTCATAATACATCCTCAGGAAAGACATAATATTTTTTACAATGTAACTATCACTGAAATTGGCAGACATACAGCCGAGTACAAATAGGAGGTAGAACTTACTTCAGACAGTATCCCACCGCCGCATCCGGCATCCAGGACCCTCAATCCTTGAAGAGACATATGGTAGTTGGTATCTTTGAAGCTCCTGGATTTACCTACGCTATCACAGATGAGCGGAACTCTGACTTTGTTCAAGGAGTGAAGGGGCTTCATGGGTCCATCAATGGAGTCCCACCATGTGTTGTGGAGGTCGGAGAAGAAGTTAATTTCTTTTCGAATGACGGTAGTGTCCTTGTCTTTGCCCATTTTGTGACAGAGAGGCGGCAGAATCGATGAAATACTGCGAAGAAAAGATAAATTTTATAATAAAATAGAGGTTATAAGACTATTAAATATCCTACCACCTATGAATCTTTTTATAGAAGTAGACGGTCTGGTCATTGTTTCGATTACGGCATGGCCCGATTTTGCTTTTTCAATGGATGTTTTTAAGGATATATGATGCTAGGTCAGAAGCTAGCCCCCACTTCTTAGGAAAAGTACGTCTCCAGACTTCTACTGGTTATTCGACGAATGGCGCAAGCGATTGGTTGACGCATCTAAGTGCGCAAACCGACAAGTTCCGCCCGAGGTTTCCCCCCGGAGCCGCACTTCCGATCCCAACTATACACCAATATAAGGTTAAGTCCCTCATCGAGGAGGCTACCGGATGAGAGGTGTAATTTAAAATGTTAGAAAAATAATTGCTTGCGGTGCGAGACTGAGGGTCTTTTTCAAATTCTCAGACAAACGTCAGGAAGTTGGGAATAAATAAGCAATTTTGAACCATACCGAATCTATCTAACCCTGCTTACCCCGAAAATCAGAGACGCCAGCCACCACGAATATTGACCTTTTGTATGGAGGGGGGGGGGGGGGGAAGTTATTGTGTTATAAACTGTTTGGTTTATAACACAATAACTTGATTACACAAATAAATATTGGCAGGAACATCTGTTATTATGTTCATATAACAAAATCTGTTTTTTTCGGTTTTTTAAAATAAGAGTCATTTCTATGAAACTTAACAAAGCGTATCGACGAAAATGAAAGCAACGGAATTTCGCGTGGTAATTAAATACTTTGCTTGATTTTTTTGTACGGAGCGAGTATTTCAATACTTACGAGTTACATATACATTAGAGGTTAATGCTCTTCCATATTCTACGGTTGGAAGTTGGTGTGCAAAGTGTAGGCGTAAAAGAACTTAAACTAACTATGACCTTCGCTCGGGTCGCCGTGCGCCGGCCGGCACTGAACAAATGGTTAAAATAGCTAAAAAAAATATTTTGGCCGATCGCCAGGTCACAGTTTGTTTTAGTGCCGAAGAAGTGATGATTTCGATAGGTAGTGAATATAGTAATTTACATGCTAGCTTAAGGATGAAAAAGGTATTTACGCTAGGCAGAATATGGTGGAATACTAACGTGCAGAAAAAACTATACTAAAGATTTCGTAGCTGTGATAAAATGTGGCACAGAACAGTGCCAACCGCCTTAGAGTATGCCAAAGTATGCCAAAGGGACAGAGCAAAACTGGACATCAGTCTCCGGGACAGAGTGCGCAATGAAGAGATACGAAGGCGCACGGGGGTGATAGACGTCATGAAACGTATCGCTAGACTGAAGTGGGGCCGGGCAGGTCACGTCGCAAGGCAGGATGACGCGAGGTGGCCGAAGAGGCTTGTACAGTGGAGACCAAGAACCACAAAGCGAGGCATAGGAAGACCACAACTACGATGGCTGGACGACATCAGAAAAGCAGCAGGGACCAACTGGCTGAGGGCAGCAGCTGACAGACAGACATGAAAGAAGAAGGAAGAGGCCTACGTCCAGGAGTGGACTAAACCAGGCTGAGGAAGGAAGGAACGATTTAAATGAAAAAACAGTAACTAGAATCTCCCTAAAACTGCGGTCTATAAAAGTGGCTATTTGGTAAGGAAACTATCTGATTAAAAAATAAATATATATTTAACATATTAAGGTGATATTCTTACAGACAGACCATCATATAAAATTAAAAAAAAAATACTGACAAGCTCCACAATAATATTTTTAAATATTATTTTATCACGATTATGATTATTTTACCTGCTCTTAACTTTACAATATATAAAAAAAACATTTTGAATTTTTATTATTTTGTAACTATTTATTTCATTATGATTATTTCATGATGATTACGATTATTTTATTTTACCTACTCAATTTTCTTTACTGATCAATTTTATTTACAATATATGTAGGTATATATTATTCATATATTCTAATTATTTAAATATTTTTCTTTTATAACATTTTCATGTTTTCTATTATTTTAATTGGTTTTAATTTTATATACAAACTTTTACAATTGTGTTATTATTTTAAAATTTTGTAATAAAATACATATTTTTCTTTTTTTTTATCAATAATTACTTAACAGTTTTTCTGTATTTATTATTTAAATATTAGTTTTTGAAATTTTGTATATATAATTATATTTTTTTTAAATATTATTATTATTCTGTTTTTTGTTAATTTGCCTTTATTATTATTATTGAATTAATATGTAATTATTTTATACTTTGTCTATTTATAACTGCTCCTATTTTTCAAAAATACATATATTTTTTTGGTGATTATGATTAGATGTTTTTTTTTAATTGAAGTTTTTACATGAAATTGTTTATAATCTTTTGGTTTTTTTAACGTATTCATATATTATTTAAATTTACCTCTATGTTTGTATAATGTCCACGCAAGCACAAGGTTTGCTTAGTTGTCCGACATCATATAATAGTTGGACAGTAATCATCATATAATAATTGAGTTTAATTTCTTGCTGTGGATTTAGTAATTTCGTCTACTATTTTATTTGATATTTTTAATTGTGATATTTTATTTGCGAATTGATTTTAATTAAATTAAAAAATAGTTTACCTGAAGCAAAATAGTTATTGCTGATGCAGCGCGTGACGACTCAACCGAAACATCGAACACTGTGAGATGATGCAGTTCTCTCCAGAAGCATTTTATAACGCTGAAGTGCATTCAATTCGGAGAGTAAAAAAAGCTAATGTTATGGATGGGGGAGACCGGGGATATATTTAACAGCGGTAAATATTAACATGACTAGTCGAAAGCATGTAAGAAGATGGAGTATAAATTAAAAGCTATTTTTTTTAAAAACAAACTGTTTTTTCTCTGATCAACACCGGAACTCTTTCCGATGGCAATCTCCAGGCACCATATTCAGACTCTCGTCATCCATGTGTAATGGAAATTAATCATGACCTCAAAACAAATGATCCCAAACTCGATTAACCGAGCAATTTTCACCAGGGAGTTCCAGTTGCTATATTCCCAGTCCATCAAACCCTCGTCATTATGTGTAATGGAAAGTACTCAAGACAACAAAACAAACGAGCCTAAATATCGCCGTGTGTTAGTCTCGCAGGATCTCGGAAATGACTAAACCGATTTGAATTATTTTTCTTTTATTTTGTTAGCCTTGTTTCAGAGGTGGTTTACAAAAAAAATATTTAGGAAAAACTCAAAGAAACAACTGAGAATCGAAAAAATCGAAATCGGTCATTTGGGAAATAGGCCACTTCTAGATGTCTATCGCGGCGATCCTATAATTTGACAGCTGCGCCATCAAAAACTGTTAATCATTCCGTACAATGTGTAAAATTTCAATATGTCAAAAAAGTCGAAAAAGTCAAAATGGTTGAAAAAGTCGGAAAGTCAAAAAAAGTCGAAAAACTCAAAAAAAGACAAAAATGTAAAAAGTAAAAAAAGTCGAAAAAGTAAAAAAAAAAACATTTAATCACCAAACGAAACACAAACCGTACCTACATGATTCGGCCATATTATAGATTTCAATGAATTGGATTTGGAAAGTTTATTAGGATTAATAAACGCTTATGAAGAGTTACAATCCAATCAATTTTAGGTGGTACGAAGTTCACCTGGTAATCTAGTTATATATATATATATATATATATATATATATATATATATATATATATATATATATATATATATATATATATATATATATATATATATATATATATATATATATATATATATATATATATATATATATATATATATATATATATATATATATATATATATATATATATATATATATATATATATATATATATATATATATATATATATATATATATATATATATATATATATATATATATATATATATATATATATATATATATATATATATATATATATATATATATATATATATATATATATATATATATATATATATATTATATATATATATATATATATATATATATATATATATATATATATATATATATATATATATATATATATATATATATATATATATATATATATATATATATTCAAATTGAAATTATGTTTATTACTAAATAAATGAAATTATAAAATAAATGAAAGGGCACTTATCTGGTCTGTGGCGACCAGGAGCGACTCCACGCCGTTTTTCTTCTCCTCTTTCAGTGTTTGCTGTTTCCTGCTGTGGTATTGAAAAATGACCAATCCGGCGTCCTATTTTCTCCTACAGCGGTAACACAACAATTCGAAAGATGAGAATCAATGCTGAAAAATAATGGCGATTAGTGTATCTTAAAAACTAATGATAATTAAAAATGTGTATCAATATTTCGGCTCAGCCATCGTCAAGATATGTGACATTTCTGAAATCGAACAATTCGTTGAAAATTTAAATTCAAGGAATCGAATAATAAGAAATGGATTAATAATATTTTACACGATTTAGTTAAGGTACCATAACCAACCGTGCAAAACGTTATTTTAAAATGAATGATTATAAATTAAAATAAAAAGCATTTGATGATTATGATAATATGATAAACCTTATTAATTTTGCCTATTGAGACCGGAACCTTTGCAAGCGCCTAAAATATAAATATAAGCCAATTCCCAAGATTTGACGTCCCTTTCTTTTGCATTATCACCAAGGCATTTTATTGTTTTAACTTTAAAACATTGATTAAAAGATAAATTATGCGCCCTGGCATGCAAAGATATTGGGAGTTGGCTTTCATTTCCTACACTAGCCTTATGATTATTTAGTCTAATATTAAGTGGTGTTGTTGTTTCACCGATATAAAAGGCATCACAAGTCCTGCACAGAAGTTGATATACCTACTATATTTTTTGAAATACAACTGCAATGAAAGGGAACCCTGTAACTATTAGTAGTATTTGGACTGGTAAAAAAAGGACTTAGATCTAACAGAGGTTAGATCCCTTACAGAGCCGTTACAGAAAGATAACTATTGTATTGAGAATACCGAGAATCTGCCTCAAGCACCGCTTTTGGAAGACTTCGAACTTTTTAGGTCCGATTGTAGTAACGTCCACGTTTCCGATCCATAAAGATGAATGGGGAAAACCAACGTTCGGTATAGTCGTACTTTGATTTTGATGTTAATATTCGTTCGCTTTCATATGCACCACTTGAGCGAGACGAATGTTGCTGTTGCCTGACCGATCCGGCTATGGACATCGGCCGTCGATGCCACTTTCTTTTCCGTAACCAACGATCCTAAATACTTGAATTGTGGGACCTGTTCGATTTGGGTTCCATCGAGGTAAACGCTGGCCTTCGAACCGTCCGTAGTGAGCACTTTGGTCTTATCCGCATTGATTTTCAATCCATATGATTGAGCAATTCCAGATATGTCGTATTAAATGTCCGTTGCTTCGGCATCAGTGTCGGCGAAAACGGCGCTATCATTTTATATTTGCATTACTTACAAATAGATCGGAGCGGTATGAAATAAATGTTAATACTAGCCTCAGTCTCCCCCACAAATTACTCTTAGATCGAGCAGAAAAAATATGCTTGTTACGTCTCGTCACTTCACCTTTGATTGTGCATGTTAGTTTTATTTATTCGATTTGCTTAGGGGCCATCCACATATTACGTAATCACAGAGGGCGAGGGGAGGTTGGAGCTGAGGCTTATGCTTGATTACGTGGGGGAGGGAGGGGGTGCCCACCCTGATTAAGTAATCAACTTTGATCACGGCATGGATTTTTTTTTGGTCTATACCTGCACGGAAATAGCGCAGTGCTGCGTCGAACCCCGCGTAGTCCACGCGCTCGTCTGCTATTGAGTTACGCGCTGGCAAACCGGTGGTCGCTCTGCGTCGCGGCGGTACGGCTGCAACTCTGGACTAGAACGCCGCTGCACACTCCAACTCCATCGTGGAAAGATTAAAGTGCTCATGTGGCGCATCAACTATTGCGGATTTAAACATGGAGTGTTTCACTCCGAATTGTTTTAGATTAAAAATGCGCATTAAATGTGCATTTTTAAATGCATTCTAAAATATCTTTTTCTCTTTAATACCGTATTTACAGCCACTGCAGTCTATAGATTGCGATGTGTAAAATAAACCAAAGATTTTGATATTTTCTAATTACTTTAAATGAATAAAGTACATTTTTAAAAGCATTCTAAAATTTATTTTTCCACTTACCGTCTTCAAACACTTTACAAACGCTGGGTTTACGATTCTTCACATTCTCCGCAAATTCGGTTGATTACGTAATCCGGGGGGGGGGGGGGGGGGGGTCAGGCCGCTGATTACATCTGTTGACATGAGGGCGGGAGGGGAAGGGGGTCGAAAATCCCAAAAACGTGATTACGCAATATGTGGATGGCCCTTATTAAGAATCCAATATATTCCGTTTAGGACATTAAGAGTTTGAATTTTCTAATCTTCCATAATTATTTGTATTACTATCTGTGATTGTTTTTATATTTTTTTTTAATTTCTAATTCTGACTACATTACTGAATCCAATCATCGATTATCGAAAATAGATTATATTATAAAAGATATCTATTGAATATTTTTATTGCGCCATTTTTATTCATATTGATAATTTTATATTTGTAATTTGACTGTTTTATAACGGACTCTTCGTTTTTATATTTTCACTATCTGCAGTATTTTAGTAGCTCCAATTATTTTTAATAGATTTAAAAAATCTTTATTATAAATTTAAATCGTACTTGTTTTACAATTTTAAAAAAAGTGGATATTTAGAAAATGATTTATACCATGTTGGGTATAAAATGCCATATAATTTAATTTGACTTTACCAAGAGTAGGGATTCCTATCAAATGTCTTACTTGAAAAATATGAAAAAATATAAATAAATATAGGAAGAGGAGTATTTTGATAATTTTTAACCTTATCTTTGTGTATTGTACTATGAAAATAAGGAATTATTTTATCAAATGGTTGACTGTAAGATATCGCTATAGCAATAAGTCCGCCATTTGTGCATAAATTGTATTTTTTGTAACACCATTGTAATATTCATTAAGTTATGTTTTTATAGCATAATAAATTTATTCTATTCTATAAGAATTACTCAAACTTAGTTATTTTACAATAACGCACTCTTCCGCGACATCTGATTAAAGAAATAAAACAAAGTTGGAAAGAAGATCACGCAGCGTGATTTTAAAATAGATTATTTACTTTAGCATTCATTATATATATATATGGTATTAGATTTCTGAAGTCCATAGTACAATTTCGCAACCCATCTGAAACAGCGAAATGCAGGTGGCACTGATAGCATTTACGGTCAAACTAATAACAATTTATTCGGCCATTTATAATAATATTGATATTACATGATTTTTCACGAATTCCGAACAAAAAAGAAGTGTACTATGTTGAAGGTTTATATGTATATGTATTCCGTTTCATTATTCCACAATAACTTCTAAACGCTTGAACCGATTTAGAAATGTATTGTATTGTTACAATCATTATGTCATCCCGAGTATCATAGGGATGACATAATGATTGTAACAATACATATATAACTGTCCAAATATCTAATAAGTAGTTGTCTAAATGTTCAAATGTCACTAACATACATATATCGTGTTAAGTGTCCTATCAAGGGGCACGGGTCGTTTCTCCGATAGCTTTGGGTGGCTTGGCGTCAATATTGGTTAATATATATGGCGCAATTTAAATATTATTAGTGCTTCTTGTATAGGACATATATTTACCAACCAAAATTTTAGAATGTGATTTTGGCACAACAAGGCATCTGTATACCAAATTTAAAGTCCCTACGTATAATATTTTGAGGATGATATATTATTAGTGGCCTCCTGATGAACTAATTTAAAACCTCCATTTTTCCAACTCTTGTCATGACGCATACCAAATTTCAGCTCAATCAGATTAAGCGTTTCGGCGTTATCGTGGAGGAATACCCACAGACAGACTTCTGTCAGAAAATGGTTGTAATAGCCGCAGGGGAGTTCATAGTGGATATTCCTTCTACATCTCGAAAAAAAAATAGGCCATTCACAATACTTTCCCTAACAGCGGCTGGTGGGCCATGAAATGTAATAAAATTATATGAAATAAGTTAATAGAAAAAACACATTTTTAAAAACAAGCCTTTATTAAAATGCTCTGTCCCGAGCCAACCCTGGGTGCAGCAGCCAGGTCATAGTGGAACTCAGAACGGGTTATCATAATTGAGAGCGTATAGAAAACTTCGTTTCTGTGCTGTTGACTATTGAGGAGTCCCCTCGTTGGAAGCCAATCCTGGATGCAGCAGCCCTGTCGCGGTAAAACTTGGAATGGGCTATCATAATTGAAGGCGTATACAAAATTTCGTTTCTCTGCTGTTAACCGTTGAGGAGTCCCATCGTCGGGAGCCAAGCCTGGGTGCAGAAGCCGTGTCATGGTGAAATTTGGAACAGGCTATCATAAAAAACTGAAGAATTAGATTAAAAAGTAAATAAATAAAAGGCAATAAGAATCCATTTCAGAACATACCGAGGGGTTGACTTTTAACCATTGTTCTCTAGAACCTGTAGTATCTGAGATCTAGGTGTGAATGGATGGACGGGCGGACAGAATAGAATAGAATAGAATTATTTATAGCAGCGTATTGGCTGCGAGGGGTCGCCCTCGCAGCCAATACGCTGCTGTCGGTGCCGCTGGATCTCGTACTCCATTCACGATTCGCTTCCATTCTTGACGATTTTTTGCCACGTCTCGGGCATCCCTAACCAATAATCGTTGATTTTTAAGGTCGTCTTTGATGTTATTTAGCCAGGTTTTCTTCGGTGCCGATCGATGAATTCTCCATTCTGACGGACGGTCTCGCCAAAGAAGTTTACGTGGCAAGCGATTGTCGTTCATTCGGCAAACATGGCCGAACCATCGTAGTCGACATTTTAGTACTTCTTCTTCTATCGTTGATACTAGATCGCATCTTTGTCTAATGGTCTCGTTTCGAATTCGGTCGCGGAGTGAGACACCGAGAATATGCCTCAAGCATCGCATTTATAAGACTTCGAACTTTTTGAGGTCCGAAGTCCGAAGAATAAAATAACTTTATTAAGCTATAAAACATTACGTAATGAATATTACACTGGTTTTATAAAAAAAGACAATTTATGAACAAATCATAATCATAATCATAATCATCATTTATTTTTCAAAAAAGACTAGATATCTACAACAAACATACCTAATCTGGTGAAATCGTCAAGAAAAAATACATATTAGATAAATTACATATTAGTTAAATTTTAAAATGAAAAACCATAATAGAAATGTAAATAGTGACAATAGTGTCAAATTAAAAGACATAACAAAATAAAATAAAAATAATCGCATCAAAAAAAATATATATAAAATAAAAATAATAAAAAACAAAACAAAAAAATATATATAAAAGGATTGTTAAATGATCCACTAATTAAATTCCAACACAATTTGGAAATAATACCGTTTCAATAGTCAACTTAACAACTAAAATGCCTGAAGCGTACCTATCTTAAAAAAAACAATATTGATATATTGTAAAATAGCATTTCATGTCCTAAACTTTATATATAAATACTATTTAGACTACAAACGATTCAGCACAGCCGTAGAACTCGTCCAACGTATAGAAAGCATGCGTGGATGCCAATTTTCTTTTTATAAAACTTTCAAAAATTTTTAACTCCAGAAGTCTAGTTTCGAGTGGGAGGCAGTTAAAAAGCTTAAAACTAACGTAATTATATCTATACTAACGTAACTTATCGCTATAGCGATATCTTACAGTCAACCATTTCATAAACTAATTCCTAATTGTCACCGTACAATACATACAGAAGTAGTAAAGTTAAATTTAAAATAAAATTATTCAAATATATGTCAATAACTTATGCTATGGTTGCCCAGGAAAGGATAAAGGAGAGGAAAAGTTGAGGTATTTAGTTAGTGGCTGTGTAAAAATAAATGTTTCTTCAACAAGTTCTTGAAAGTGTGCAACGAATGTGCATGCCCGATAGAGTGAGGGAGCTGATTCCATAAACGAGCAGAATGTACCATAAAAGAGTGCGTGTAAACAAAAGAATGATGTATCGGAATGGCAAATGTGTTATCCTGGCTTGATCGAAGTGGAAGACCGTGGCCTAACAAAGGGTGGAAATTCTCCTTGAGATAGGAGGGTGAAGTGGTGTTATTGAGTATGTCGTAGAGTACCTAGCGACAATGTATGCAAATTTCTTCAATTGCAAATAGGAAGCCAATGAAGTTGCTGACGAAAGCAGCTAACGTGGTCGAACTTTCGCAAGTTGAAAACATACCTGAGGAAGATATTTTGCAGACGCTTCAGCTTATTCGAAGCAATATCACTGGCATCTATATAACAAACATCACCGTAGTCAAGTATTGGCGTTAATAGTGTGGACATAATCATTTATTTATGTGATATGGGGAGAAATCGCTGAAGCCGCCGGAGACTATGAAAACCATGGAAAATGCGACGACTTACATGGTTTACTTGATCTTTCCAAGAAAGATGTTGATCTATCAGAATTCTTAACAGTTTTGGTATATTCGTAAATTTTTCCATTTACACAAATTGGCGGTAATGATGAAGTATTAAGTTAGTGGTCTAAATCAACGAAATCAGTTAAATAATAATAAAAATATGATGTTTTAATTGATTTTACTATATTTATTTCCTTATTTTAAATTTGATTCTAATTGATATTAGAATTTTATTTTTCTATTGTTTTGTACCTTTTGCAAGTTGCAAAGCACTCGAAATCTCCAAGTCTCCAATGGATTGTAGGTAGGGCTCATGGCGGTGGTGAAGATAGCGCCATTGATTTTATACACTATAAAATCAATGATAGCGCTAACGTATTTACAATAGAAATGTTAACGCGTGCGAGGCCGCGGGTACATCTTGTACTCTATACTTATACATAGATAATGTAATATAATGAATGATCATCATTATCAAAGAAATAAAAAAGTATGGCTAGACGCTTTACATCATCGAAGGAAGAAAGTGTTCGGCTTATGTAACAGTGAAAGATTCAATAGTTCGAATTCGTACGATGAACTCGTACGAACCTGTTAGAATTCGTTCGATGAACTCGAAATATTAAATCATTTTTTTTATTGGCGTACAGTGTTTTGACAGTCGGAAATTTTATCAAGTTAACACTTGCAATCGCGAAGTAAAAATTCAGCTGTCACTTACGCCGGCGACATTTTCGCGCGTAAATTCGGCGCAAGTCAATGACCTTGAGTAAAACGACTATAACTTGTAAATCACGGATTTATACGGATCATAAAAAGAATAACCGTAAAATGATCGCATTGAAATTTGACATATAAAACATTATAACCTTATCTCGTAAAACAATTAGGATAATAATGAATAAATAGTACAAACATTTATTATTATAATAATAATAAATATTGGCTAACCAAAATTGATTAGCTCAAGTCTTAGCATCTGTAAGCGTCAAAGTAGGAGGGGGTAGTTTTACCTGTCGGATGATTGAGTGACTAAATTAAAAGTTCTGATACATAAAAGTATACAATAGCATCAATAGCTTGCTCTCGAATCTAATGCTATACATATGTCTTCTCTATACTCTATCATTAACCTTAAATGCATATTGTTGCCAATTGTCTAAATATATTTTCACTTAATTTTATTCAAAAACTTTCGTGTGTCTGTTTCCAAACACACGTTGATAACCACAGACAATAAATTACTTAGTACCAAAACTTACATAATAAGAAATAATCAAGAAAATAATATATTTCTGATACATAAATTATTTTATACGATTTAAATAAACTGATCCATTTAAAATATCGCTGCCGAGAAACTTTAATAAATTTACAATTATTTTGAAAATTAATATCTTAGTATAATTTCTATTATTTTAAAATATTGCAATGATATTAAAATGGAAAAGTTATTAAATTTTAACAGCGGCATCTTGCGGTAAACGATGTAACCCGGTAACTCGTAGCTACTTGATGGAGCTGAAGAATGTTTGTGTGGCGTGTATTCAATTCGTTGCTACGAGATCTACGTTAGATGGCGCTGCAGGTTTAAATTTATAACATTTTTATTGATTCATTTCATGCCCTTTACGTTTTCATATATTTTACTAAATTGTTTTTCAATGGCTGTAACGTCAATATTTTTAATAATTAATAAAGTTTCGATTAAGATTCATTACTATCGTTTTATCTTTCTCTTTCTCTTTTCCTTTAAAGCCAAATTCTCAATATTAATTATTAGATATTTATCACACTCCATTAAAAACTTATAATTTCTCTATAAATCGTCGCCTTATCTTATTCTCGACTATTTGTCTTTCTTTAGCTACCAGAGTTAGGAGCCACCTATCTGTCTGGTTTAAACTAGTTTTTAACTCGCCTTATGCTACTCGGCTACGGAGTTGTCACGACAAACTGGTAGTTTTGCATTCCACTCAATATTAATTTACTTGGCGTCTGTATATTCAGGTTGCATCGACTGTTGACTATCGAGATTAGATCAGCTGGCTGATTCCTATCTCCAAGGGACGCATTCTTTGTGGGAAAAGCTGGCCGGAACCGCCGCCGCTCTACCTGGTCCAAGGCCGGATAAATTAGACCTTAGGCTGTTGAAATTTTGTTAGAGAGCTTACGAGACTCTGTGCTATCTTCATTAATTATTTCTGAGCCGATGACCACATTGGACCCATTCCTTATTGTGTCGGTGATACAGATATACCAAGTTGCAAGTTGAATAAGCATCTCCACATCCAGTGCGTGATTTACGTATAGGCTACAAACGCTATAGATTGGGGCCTCCACTTTCTTGGGGGCAACCAAAATGTTGTCCGCGTGAGCAATTGACATATATTATACTTAAATGTATTGGAGCAATAGCTCAAAAAGCTTAGGGCCTAATCCGTATCCACATCCTACGTACGGAAAACCTGAACTTCGTTTGCCCAAAGATAGTTTGGATTAATAGGGCCCAAAATGTATATCAAACTTAAAGAATAAATAGGATAGAAAACGAATTTACCGCGTGAAATTTGTAGGACCCGACGTTTCGGTGACGTTGCAGCCGCCGTTGTCTAGGGTAGACGGAAGAGCTGTCAGTCCGTTGTTTTTAGGGTAGGCCGCAAACCGCTGCCGCCACTGCGTAGGTTATAACGGTGGTGGGGGGCCGCGCTCAGTTTACCCTAGACAACGGCGGCTGCAACGTCACCGAAACGTCGGGTCCTACAAATTTCACGCGGTAAATTCGTTTTCTATCCTATTTATAATGTCAAACAACCGCGATAGTCTTCGATTTTATATTAAACTTAAAGAATCTTGAAAAATATGTTAATTCAATTTAAACAATTTCAATTTAAACTAGTTAATTCAATTTAAATTTAAAATTACGGAATTCTTACTTCAACTTGGGAGAAGTGAGGTGAAAAGTTAATAGGTTACATTTTAATATAAATTTCCGTACATTGTTGACATATTGCAATAAATTTTACATATATTTTTAATTTATTGTTTTCTTAAGTTCATGTTACGACATTTTATATTAATTTTATTTCTATAATCAGGCTATTTCAACATTTCAAAATACATTTATAGGAATAATTCTATTGCCAGATATGAATTACCTGTTGTCAACAGTTGTCATGGCTATAATATTATATTCAATATTACCTACATACAAATAATCAAAATATACTAATGTGATTTTCCTTAAGAATAATAAAATAAAAAATAAAAACATAAAATAGTCAGGAAGAATAATATATTGAATGTAGAATAATCAAAGTAAATTTTATTTTATTGTCAATCCAGCAATATGCCTTCGTGTTTTGAAAAAATAATAGAATGCTGCACGGAATCGATCAGATCGGATCGATCTATAGCAGAAGAGATCGGATGAGCTCTTATTTCATATCAACTCAAACTCTATCAGCTCAAACTCTATAATATATTTAACTCGTACACAGGACAGATCTTAAACATAACCGACAACCAGTTCAAGAGACGGGTGTCTCATTGGCTCTCAAATTATACTAGAGAAGAATGCGAAAGTATGATATATTAAAATATTTTATTTCTAACCACAAATTATAGGATATATAGATGTAAATTATGGATATGTATACAGATATACAGATTATAATATGTTATATTTTATTATGTTATACTATATTATATATAAATATGCTACATTATTTTATATGTTATAACATATGATATTATATTATATTTTAATATGTTATATTATTTATATTATATTATGCTAAATTATATTACGTATTGTTTTTTAAGACGGAAGAAGGACAGCAGGCAAGGCTACAGGCTCAGCAAATAATACCACAGAATCCTGACAAGTTAATGCCCTTTCGCGATTTTCTTCATATGTATTCTTTTAAAATGTGTTTAAAAAATACGTGTGGCACTCGGGGACTGCCGCGGTAAAGCTATTGCATAGCATTTTTAACAACTTATGCAATTATAATTATTTATTTATTTTATTTTTTCTGATATCAGATAACTGCGCTCTATCGGAAAACGTTGAAATTATTCCGAATCATTTGCGGCTGCGGTAGCAAATAATTCGGAATAATTTAAACGTCTTCCGATAGAGCGCCGCGCACTATTTTTTTATTCGATAAAGCAAAAAAAACGGATTATTCGAAAAAAATCGTATATAAAAAGATAGATAATTAAATTATCTTTAAAATGGTGCAGGTTTCATAATAATACAACAGATAGTATTTGCGTAGTAGTCGTTTTTGTGTTCGATTAGACCTAATTTTACAAATTAATTACACTATGTAATATAAACAAAATCTAAAATATTCAAAGCTAAGAATATTAGGAAAATGTTCTTGTTTAACATATATTTTTTTCGAATCGTAAGCAGTACTCGTTTAGACGTAATTATCAGTTTAAAATCATTAATTTTCGTTAAGAAATTTCATCATTCGGTCGCCGCGCTGGCCTAGGCCCGCGATAAAAGCTATGCAATAGCTTAAAAATGAACGCAATCTTTTTATGTAACTATAAAAAATAGGATAAATAGATAAATAAATAAAATATCATACTATATTCTGACGCCTATGGGCAATAACGTTATCTGTGTCGGTCTTAACGTGCCGATCACATCTCGAGTCTAGCTCAGTTGAAGTTAAAACTTACTTAACTCCCTTTTCATTATTATCGAGAACTCAGTTGCATACGTCCGTTTTACTTTCCCGGTAGAGGGAAAGACTTGTGAACGCGCATTTTTTTTCGAGATGATCACGGATATATACATTTTGACCCCTCTCCCCCCCCCCTCCTCCCCCTTTAAATGATTAAGACCTTTACCAGACTGAAGTCTGTCTGAGAGTCTGTGTGTGTGTGTGTGTATTCCTTAACGATAGCGCCCAAACGCTTTATCTGATGGAGCTGAAATTTTGCTTGCAGGCAGTGCATCATTTGGTCATGGCAAGAGTTGAAAAGATTGTGGTTTAAATATTGGATATACGTAGAGACAAGAAAATAGGTACACAGAAAGTCGAAATCACATTGTTAAATTTTGTGCACGCACTTCTGTGTGTTTGTGTGTCTGTCTGTCTGTCAGTCTGCCTGTCTGTCTGTGTGTATTCCTCCACGATAGCCCCCCAAAGGCTTCGTCCGATTGGGCTGAAATTTGGCATGCAGGCATAATTTGGTCATGGCAAACGTTGAAAAGGTTATGGTTGGAATATATCCGCCAGAGAGCGCGCTAGTCATACTTCAATATTGATATAATTCAACTATATACTTGAATTTTGTTACAGAGATGCCTAGTTGGACCGAATTCACGTTGGTTTTTAAGCTATTGCATAGCTTTTATCGCGGGCCTAGCCAGCGCGGCGACCGAATGAAGAAATTTCTTAACGAAAATTAATAATTTTAAACTGATAATTACGTCTAAACGAGTACTGCTTTCGATTCGAAAAAAATATATGTTAAACAAGAACATTTTCCTAATATTCTTAGCCTTGAATATTTTAGATTTTGTTTATATTACATAGTTTAATTAATTTGTGAAATTAGGTCTAACCGAACACAAAAACGACTACTACGCAAATACTATCTGGCGTATTATTATGAAACCTGCACCATTTTAAAGATAATTTAATTATCTATCTTTTTATCTACGATTTTTTTCGAATAGTCAAAGAATAAAAGAATAATATCCGGTTTTGTTGCTTTATTGAATAACATTCGTGCGCGGCGCTCTATCGGAATTATTCTGAATCATTTGATTATGCAGCTCCATATGATTCGGAATAATTTCAACGTTTACCGATAGAGCGCAGTTATCTGATATCAGAAATAAATTGAATTAATACAGTATGACCGCGGCCACTGTTACGGTAGGATTCTGACATTGTGTTCCGAAGAAAGACGAAATACATTACGTTATTAAAAAAACAAAATGGCCAGGAAATCAAAATTTTTACAACATAAACGCCGTATACTGGAGAAAAATAGATTATTAAGGTAAGTAACGTGTATTATTACGTGTATATTTTATTACCATTTCTCTGCTCTGACGTTCCTTGCCTGACGTCACATTGGGGTGACTAGACGAATAGGCTTCGTGCAACAAGTTAACTAATTAATAGTTATAAAATAAAATACGTCATTTATTTCATAAACTGACGTGATTACTGTAAGATCAAACTTGAATATTTATTTTGAAAATCGATTTAGGGTCGATTTCAATATGAAACCTGCGGGTAAAAGTACCTACACATAAGTATAAGTTGAACCGTCGATTTGCTAAATTCATTCATAAAGCGACAAAATTTCATTCGTGATTTTCGTAGTATGACGTAAATTATACTTTGGTTGGAGGGGGTTGTATTTGTGGCAATAAGATCATTTTGTGGTTTTTAGCCCAAAATCTAGTAGTAATCATAATAATTCTACTTATAACATAGTTAGGCGCATATCTGACTCACTGACTGACTCTAACGCTGTGGGTAGACTGTCTT
The DNA here is from genome assembly GCA_944548615.1 of Micropterix aruncella. Taxonomy (NCBI): domain Eukaryota; kingdom Metazoa; phylum Arthropoda; class Insecta; order Lepidoptera; family Micropterigidae; genus Micropterix; species Micropterix aruncella. The sequence goes on from OX155959.1 coordinate 1,725,180, forward strand.
TTTTTAAAATTTGTCAGTTTTTAAACCTTCTTTTCTTTTCTAATTTCGAACTTGGAATGCTATTTCGAATTTCGAAATTGAAATTGTACTTCGAATTTCAAACTTGAAATTGTGCTTCGAATTTTGAACTTGACATTCTACTTCGAATTTCGAACTTGAAATTCTACGTCGAATTTCGAACTTGACATTTTACTTCGAATTTCGAACTTGATATTTTACTTCGAATTTCGAACTTGAAATTCTACGTCGAATTTCGAACTTGACATTTTACTTCGAATTTCGAACTTGATATTTTTCTTCGAATTTCGAACTTGCAATTCTACGTCGAATTTCGAACTTGACATTTTACTTCGAATTTCGAACTTGACATTCTACTTCAAATTTCGAACTTGCAATTCTACGTCAAATTTCGAACTTGACATTTTACTTCGAATTTCGAACTTGATATTTTTCTTCGAATTTCGAACTTGCAATTCTACGTCGAATTTCGAACTTGACATTTTACTTCGAATTTCGAACTTGATATCCTACTTCAAATTTCGAACTTGCAATTCTACGTCGAATTTCGAACTTGACATTTTACTTCGAATTTCGAACTTGACATTCTACTTCAAATTTCAAACTTAATATTCATTCTACTTCAAATTTCGAACTTGACATTTTGACATTTGAAATTCGGAATTTCGATTAAATTTCGATAATATCGGAATTCGAATTAAAATTTCGAAATTTTGTATTGTGCTTTGAATTTCGAACTTGACATTCTACTTCTTTTTTCACAGGAAAAGACAAAAATTGGACAGTAATGAAGAGAATGTCGTGCAATGTAGAGCTGATTGAAAATATAGAAAATGTAACGCTACAAGAAAATCAATTTCACAGCCAACAACTTCAAATTTATGAACAGCGTAATGAATGCATTACTCCCGAAGTTATTCTATACTGGAACACAGGAATTCCTGGCGATGGTAATTGTCTATTCCACTCGCTCATAAGTGTTTTGCAACTTCAAATTGAGACTTGTGACTTAAGAAATCAGTTACGCGATTCACCCTATTTAAACTCCTGCCACAATCCGCAAGAAGCATATAACAACATTCTATCAAGCACTAATGATTACGGAGATTTGGATTGTTTGTACTTATTTTCAAAAATGTACAATCAAAATGTTTGTGTACATTATTGTTTTTACAACATAACTACAACGAATCAAGACACTATCTTTTGTCATTTTAAAGCGAATGATACACAAAACTGGATTCATCTTCATCTTCCAGAACAACATTTCACACCTTTTTATGAAGTATCAGATTTATTGGAGACAATACAAGACGCTACCCAAAATGAAGCCCATGTTGATGCCAATATTCAACTATTGCGTGACAATTATAATGAAGATCCTACCGAAGATAACCAGAACAATCATGAAAATGAAATTGAGATTGATAGAGACAATCGAATTGGTGAAAAAATTATGGATTTTATTGTTGATGGTACTATTCTAGTTTACACAAATTATCATAAACAGAGTACAAGTCATATTGATTTTTATAAAGACTTTACGAGTAATTCATTTGGTCATTCTTGTATTATTTGCGACAGAACATGGTGGAAAAGAGACTTGAAAATGTCGACCAGTAAACATGAAAGTATTTTGAAAACAATACTGCAGGTAATCTTAATTGTATAGTTTTTTTAAGCTATTGCATAGCTTTTATCGCGGGCCTAGGCCAGCGCGGCGACCGAATGAAGAAATTTCTTAACGAAAATTAATGATTTTAAACTGATAATTACGTCTAAACGAGTACTGCTTACGATTCGAAAAGAATATATGTTAAACAAGAACATTTTCCTAATATTCTTAGCTTTGAATATTTTAGATTTTGTTTATATTACATAGTGTAATTAATTTGTGAAATTAGGTCAAACCGAACACTAAAACGACCACTACGCAAATACTATCTGGCGTATTATTATGAAACCTGCACCATTTTAAAGATAATTTTATTATCTATCTTTTTATCTACGATTTTTTTCGAATAATCCGTTTTTTTGCTTTATCGAATAAAAAATTCGTGCGCGGCGCTCTATCGGAAGATGTTTAAATTATTATTCCGAATCATTTGCTTCCGCATCCGCAAATGATTAGTAATAATTTCAACGTTTTCCGATAGAGCGCAGTTGTCTGATATCAGAGAAAAATAAAATAAATAAATAATTATAATTGCATAGGTTTTTAAAAATGCTATGCAATAGCTTTACCGCGGCAGTCCCCGAGTGCCACACGTATTTTTTTTATATATCTCGTATACAAGCGACGTAAATAGTATTGAAAATCCGTCATATTTTAAATCTTATAATTGTATCATCTCCGCGTAAAGTTGCGGGTGGCTAGCGCCATCTGTTAACCGCGAATTTATGTCACTATTTAGCCGCGGCTGTGGTATGTGTCTTCGCTTAGATGCCGACGCGCGATTTCGATGATTTTTCACTGGATTACCACTAGGTGGCGTTTTATAAATGCATTGTTTAGGCCTTGATTATTGTTATTATTATTGATTTATTTATTTGCGAGATCATTCAATGGATTTGCCTTTCTATTATTTTCTCTTTTTTATTTATAGATTTATACTCTTTTTTTTCTTTTTTTTTTTGGATTTTGTATTTCTATTTTTGATATATCTTAATGCTCTTTTTAATATTTAGACAATCTAATGGCTGATTTTGTATAGTTTATTGACTTTCAGATTTCTAACATGATATAATTTTATTTTTGCCAGATATATGGTATGTTTAAAATATGAATATTATAAAAAATGTATTTATTAATTGTAAGTTCTATACCCTCGCCGGGTTTTTTTGGAATAAATAAACTTTGAACTTGTCTGCTTGCCGGGAAAGTCTTGGGGTGATACAACCGTTTTTTTAAAGCTCTACATCCGTCGATAGTCATTAAAATTCATTCCCCTCGTAAACTTGTCGATCGCTCCGTCATTTGTGAGCCGCCTCACGTATTCGCGATTCTCGAGAAGAGAAAGAAGGCGGAACGAAGCCGCCATGCAAATAAACGCGTGTGCTTGATATGAATCAGTGAGGATGTTAATATTCACTGCATGGGAGTGGAATGTCATCGTTTCGTTTGGTCTGTGGTGTCGGTTCGACGTTTGTCTGATTCTGACTCATCGGTTGTTGATAAAAAACGATTGTACCTACTTAGGCTAATCTCTCGCGTTTTTTACTGAGTACATATTCGCGTAAATTCTGTTGTACAGGGTCGAGTTATTCCGTTATTTAAACCAATGAAAGCGCCATTGCGACTGCAATGTGGATTTCATGGTAGCGATGATTAGCACCGGATATACGGGCCCCGGATATACGTAGCCGGGGCAAAAATTTGAAATTACCGCGTCTTCTCTCCAGCATTAAAAAAAGACTTTCCTGTCAAGCAGACAACCCCCCACCCCGTGCGCCAAACCCATAACCCCAACCCCCTAATCCCCCTCCCCTCCTCTACCCTCCTAAAAGAGTGACGTCTCCCATAACTGGCGTTTGGTGATCGACAATCTATCGATTGATTATTGATTGATTATTGCCAACTAACACAATGCAATGCTTGAGACATTGACTGGCAAGTAGTTTAAAAATTATCCAGTATCGATGATAAGGTTAATTGCCTTAAAGGTCTTATTACGAGACTGTACAGCCGACATGCAATAGTAAACTATTCGGCTGAAACATCCTCGAAGCCCTCAGCTCACTGACGACGTTAGAGGCATTGTATTTAGGTTGTGACGAATTTGTTTTCCACTCTAGCGCTAATAATAAGGGAGTTAAGAGGTATACGCATTTTTAGATTACAACATTACATTACATTACATTTTCGTCGTGTCCAATTGACGGCTAAAGACCGCTCTGGGCGTGTCAAAATAATTGGGTTATGTAGTAAGTTTCGTTACTACTCTTTACTGAACATAAATAGGTAGTCAAGAATTAACTACTAGATTGTCAAACTATAAATATAAATAATCAAAATAGAAGCTTAATATTTGAAGTAGTTAGTAATTCGAGAAGATACGTAGGAAAATTATTCATCGTAATATTCAAATTGTTAGTAAAATATCAGCTAATAATCAAATTAAAGCTACGTTATGCATTTTAAACTAAAAGTACAGATATAAGACCATATAAAATAATCAGACAATAAGGCTCTACTTTTTTAAAGTAATTTAAATGGGCACAATATTTGAAAAATCATGACCCTCAAATTCGGCCAAATTATATAAAGGGCGGCCTATCAGCAAGCATCTCATTGATGTTTTTTTTTAATGTTATGTCTTCCAGGTGTTTAAATTTGGTAGGAAGTAGATTATAGAATTTAATGCTAAAGTACAAGTAGCTTTTCCGTACTTTTGCCAGTCGTACTTTTCTGTACTTTTGCCAGTCATTTTCCAACAACGCTCTCGTTGAAGATGTCGAAATAGGAGGTAAGCAATAGAAGTAGACAATGTCCTCAGAGCCACAAGTATTTAGAAGAAGGATTCTTCCACCAACTTCCCCACTCCCCAAGCACCCCTCCACCAACGCCCTCCAATGAGATATTGCTACTAAACTACAACGGGTGAATCCATCCCCTCAGGAAGTTTTAACGATATTAGATCGTTTTATCTCCCGTGAGGTGAGGGTAGAAGACTTGGGACGAAAATAGTCCAGTGTCTAGTTACGCCACTCGCCTGTCAGAGACCAACGTCTTACGGCGAGGCACTGAAAAAGATTATAAATAGGATAGAAAACGAATTTACCGCGTGAAATTTGTAGGACACGACGTTTCGGTGACGTTGCAGCCACCGTTGTCTAGGGTAGACTGAAGAGCTGTCAGTCCGTTGTTTTGCGGGTAGGCCGCAAACCGCTGCCGCCACTGCGTAGGTTATAACGGTGGTGGGGGGCCGGGCTCGGAGCGCGGGAATTTTGAAAATCCGTCTTGCACACAACACTCACTGTATCCTGTTTTACGTCTTTGCGTTCGGCGTTCGGCGGCGGGAACATTTTAAGAAGAGGGTTCCACGTAGAAGAGAGTTTGTAGCCGTCGTCTCTATTGAAGTTCGGAGTTCTTCTTATTTCAATGGCTTCCCGGATCATGCGAGGAAAGTAGAATTGTTCCTTGGATAGAACAATGGGATTTTGACTCCATGCACCCAAAAATCAGTTTCACTTATGAAGTAGAGAAAGACGGCTCCTTACCATTTTTGGATGTCAAAGTGACGAGGAGAAGTGACAATACTCTCGGACATACGGTATATCGGAAGCCCACACATACGGACAGATATTTGCATGCAAGCTCACACCATCATCCCTACCATCTACGTTCAGTGCAAACGTCGCTCGTGAATCGAGAGATATGGTAAGAATGCTCTTGATCTGCTCGGTTTCTGAGTTTCGTCTGTATTAGATCGTGTGCGTGTCTCGAGATAGTTACCGTATCCATTTTTCCTAAGGACATCATTGACATGTTCCATCTCCTTCGGAAAATGCTCAGTGTCGCATAGATCGCGTGCTCGATTCACGAGCGACGTTTGCACTGAACGTAGATGGTAGGGATGATGGTGTGAGCTTGCATGCAAATATCTGTCCGTATGTGTGGGCTTCCGATATACCGTATGTCCGAGAGTATTGTCACTTCTCCTCGTCACTTTGACATCCAAAAATGGTAAGGAGCCGTCCTTCTCTACTTCATAAGTGAAACTGATTTTTGGGTGCATGGAGTCAAAATCCCATTGTTCTATCCAAGGAACAATTCTACTTTCCTCGCATGATCCGGGAAGCCATTGAAATAAGAAGAACTCCGAACTTCAATAGAGATGACGGCTACAAACTCTCTTCTACGTGGAACCCTCTTCTTAAAATGTTCCCGCCGCCGAACGCCGAACGCAAAGACGTAAAACAGGATACAGTGAGTGTTGTGTGCAAGACGGATTTTCAAAATTCCCGCGCTCCGAGCCCGGCCCCCCACCACCGTTATAACCTACGCAGTGGCGGCAGCGGTTTGCGGCCTACCCGCAAAACAACGGACTGACAGCTCTTCAGTCTACTCTAGACAACGGCGGCTGCAACGTCACCGAAACGTCGGGTCCTACAAATTTCACGCCGTAAATTCGTTTTCTATCCTATTTATAATGTCAAACAACCGCGATAGTCTTCGATTTTATACTGAAAAAGATACCCAGCAGGCAGCCTCGCCCCCTGACTAACAGTTTGGAAGGATACCTTCATCTGGAATTTAATACTTCCCGATGTAGTTCCCCTAAAACCGCACACCTATATGTAAAAAAGATTTCAAATGCAAATGTCATACGATCCAAAAAGTGGATTATGTCAAGTATTTAGGTATACTAATTGACTGTAACCTTAGTTGGGAGTTTCAAATATGTAGAATCCCTCACGAAGAGGACTAGATAGTTAGTTTATATCTTCCGCGAGCTGCGAAATGTGCTATCAAAGGCAACATTGAGAATGGTTTACATGGCGTTATCTTAGGGTTTATGCGGGTTAACGGGTTAATCGGTTGGGGTGCCTGTATTAAGTCGGCTCTTAATACTCTTCTTAAGGCTCAAAAGTTTTACTGAGAGTCAGAAATAAAAATCCTTCCCGATGTAGTTCAGAGCAGCTGTTTAACGAATTGCGAGTGCTTGATATCAGGCAAATATTCAAAAAACAGCTGCTCGTTCATTTTCATAAATTTAGAAAAAAAACAAGTACGCACCAGCAAATAAAATTTACGAGGGCAGGGGAAGGTATAAATGTTGAGATACCTCGGGTAGAAACGGCGTTCGCACAAAGGCAGGCTTGGTACATTGCACCCTGAATGAACAACAAATTAAATAAACACATTAAATTATTAAATACCATTCCAAGTTTTAAAATTCAATTAATAAATGGCTATTGGAGTTGGGGCGCTCTGGAACGGAGAAGGAACTGTCAATTATGGTTTAATTTGTTTAAAATATTGTAGCAATAGGTATATAATTATTCGTAATTGGTTTAAGTACGAATGATTATATATTGCTGTTATTATTATTCTTTTGTTATTATTATTATCAGCAAAAAAATATTTGGTTTTTAAATATATTGTGTAATACATATATAATACATATTTTAAAACTACCTTAAATCTATCTCTAACCTCTAGTAAGAACCTTTTAAAATCATATATATATATATATATATATATATATATATATATATATATATATATATATATATATATATATATATATATATATATATATATATATATATATATATATATATATATATATATTAGAAGTTATGGTGGAATAAAGAAAAGGAAAATATACATACATGAACCCAAAACATATGACATTCCTTTTTATTGGGCAGTCGTGTCAAAAAGAAAATATGTTTTTTTCCTGAGTTTCTAAAATATATTCTTAGATAATTGAATTATTAAAATCCTCTTCAGTCGTGGATCTTCTAACTATTAGTACCTGATAATAATTATTGACGGCCCTGTTCAGCATCCATAGAGAACCAGCTTATCGGGTCGTCAAACAGGAAACAAATTTGATACCGCGCTGGAGGAAACGCGATATGCGACGTCCGAAGAGAAATAAACGCGTATTTATTTAACTTTAGGGAGAGAAGAGTAGATAAATTAATATCAATTACAAGTTTATGTTTTAAATATAAGCTTGTTAGGGAATGTTCTGGCGCATGTTAAGGATATTGATACCATCACAACTTCAATGGGATTTCTTTATTTTTTATTTGTTTTGTGGGTCTTTATGGTATTTGTAACAGTGCGACCATCGCCGATCTGTTGTGTTCGCCACCTACTATAGTTCTACGCTAAGCCTCGTGTAATTTATGAACCGCCACAGGCTTTTGAAGCCAGATTGTTTTACCTCGTCAGGTTGGAGGTAATGACCACCCAAGTTGGTGTATCTTTTACGCATCAGCGGACCAAATTCGCATATGAGGTGCAGGGTAGTTTCCTCTGCCCCTTGGCAGAACCTGCACATTTTTGTGTTTCGAAGCTTGAGGTTGTACATGTGTTTGTTCAGGCCACAGTGCCCCGTGAGCGCCCTCACCAGTATGCGTAGATTGTTCCTATTTAGCGATAAAGCCTCACAGGCCGTCTTGATTCAACCCTCGCGTGTTGTTCCAGTAGTTGACGGATTGTTCTAAACATATATGTTTGAGCATTAGGTTCGCAAGGCTTTTTGGTACGCCACAGCAAGGTTCAGGGCCGTATAACGTTCCCTTTGCTCCCGTCTTAGCAAGTTCGTCGGCTTTTTCATCTCCCTCGATTCCTGCATAGCCGGGAACCCATCTTAAAATTACCCTGTTCTTTTCGCCCAGGGAATTCAGTAGTGATACGCAGTTTTGCACTAGTCTTGAATTAATGGTATTCGAGGCTAGTGCCATAAGAGCTGCCTTGCTATCCGAGTGGATATAAATACGATGGTTGGCGTAGTTCTTACGCATTTTCTTTACAATAATTCAATTAGGAAGATTACCTACCCATTTTAAATTATATTCATTCCGTATTTATATGCGGAATTTAGATTAGTCCTTGATTTTTGTGTTTTTCTTTATTTTTTATATTATTGGTGAATTATATTTATTTATTTCATTCTTTTGTTAGTGCTACTTATACGGTCTGTTTCGATTATTTCATGTTACATCTTTTTTTTATGTTATTTCAGGCCATTCAATGAATATTACGAATTATTATTTGATTTGATTTAGATATTATAAGCAAACCAGTGAAATTACAAAATTAGCGAATAAGTAAATTTGTCAATCTGTTACAATAACAGGTAATTGTGAGAGACATAATGTTACGCATTATCACCATAAATGTACCACCACAATTTCGGACAATACATATATTTCTATTTCTTTGGAGGTTGATATCCACACATTCAATAATGGCGTATACCTCCGCTTTCAATATGGAGGCGTATTTCCCCAAGTGTACACTTCTTTCGAAGTTTGGTCGCTCTCCGTATATACCGCAGCCTACGTCTACTTCAATGGGATTGTAAGGAAAGCAAATAAACTTGTTGGTTTAGTCTTCAATAAAATGAAGTCTTTTCGACATCCGCAATCCCCAACATTCGTCTATAGATCATCGATCTTATAATTAAACTGGAAATGTTTCCTTCAATGCATTTTTTTCGTTAAGGGGTAGCTTATTGTACATATCATATTATCCCGACAAAGTTTGGATCCTCATTACGTAGGTTTAGACGTGAAAGAATCTGTAACGGACCTTAAGTCCACTACATACGATCAACAAATGCATCGATTTCCAGTGAAATCCACTGACACAAATCAGCTATTATTTTGACTCGTGCAGTTATGAATCAGCACGATGAAACAATACTTTTACTCAGAATATTTCAAATTGCATCATTGCACGGCCTATATAAACCGGCCAAAAAGCAACCAAATTATCAGTCCCCGATTGATCACCTTCCCCCAAGGTTGCGACGGCATATCCGGTACCCCTCTACGAGGTCGCTCAACGGATTCGGCTCCTTGGTTTCCTTTCCTCATTTTCCCTGAGTCTCGAAGCATCAACTTGAGTTGTCGACTACAACGGGCGAGCCCGTCACCACAGGGAATTTTAACGATTAGTCGTTCTCAAAGCATCAGTCTGTAATCCCACAGACTTGAGCCGTGCCCAGTACAAGATACTAGGAGCACACATACAATCCTCATCCACTCTCCTACATAACCGCCGTCGCTCAACCCTCGTGTATCGATAAAGTAATCCGGGCACTCGTTAATTCGGCAAGCGTTATAACTGGCAATATTCAATCGATTCAATCAATAAATATCTTCTGCTTCATCAAAACCGCCTTTAAATACAAAGATAACTCGTAAGTTGACACAACCACCTCACATCGAATAATTTGGAGTCTTGTGAGGGGTGGTCCCTTACATTGGTGACCCCGACATACTATTTCTCCATTTAGTGAAATTATTACGGGCATTTGTTTGTGTCGGCAGCTTAGGCATGTTTTTTTATAATCAATGTAATGCAATAAATAACATGTATAAAGATGGGAAAATGAGGTTTTAAAGGTTTCTGTAACGACCACAGTATGATTCTATATGACCGAAATTATTTAAAATTCGAGTTGCCCGTTTTTTAAGTACATCGATAGAACATTGAGCAATTAATCTTTAATGCCCACGGACAAGACACTAGTCTTCATGGGGAGCTGTGAATAATGATTTTGATCTAAGTCAAGCGATCAAAAAGATAATATCTTTTCAAGTCGTGGCGTTTATATTTTGATTGACTTAATCGGTCGTAAAAGTATTTTCAGTTTAGGTAATGTTGTACTTAATTGGTCTATTATAGTAAATGAACAGTTTTATATTTTTTGGGATTCTAGTACCTGTGATTATTTTATTTTATGACTTGTAACTTTCTAATTGTGATATGAGGTAGAGGATGCTTATATTGCAAGAATAATGTACATTTGAAACGCGTCGATATATTTCCATAATTATATTTGCGTATAAATTAATTCAAGGAACTATTTATTTGCCAGAGATACCATGTAAGTTTAAATTGTACGTACCGGTAAATTACACAGCGAGGAGATCGCATCTATTGTTTAATGTGCCGTACCATCGTACAAATATTTTCATAGACAGGCCAGTGGGAAGGGTTATAGCTCTTCTTAATTCCTTACCCCCAGAAATAGACATCTTTTGTATATCCCTTTGGCAGCTCAAAAAGGCAACTTCCTGCTATCTCACGTTTATCACAATCTGTCTTTTATTTTGGTTTTAGATTTTTATGTTTTTTTCTTGTTCAATGTTAGCATTAATATAGTTATGTAAGTCATTTATTTTTAGACTTACACTTAACATTCAAGGGCGAATTGGATTCATCTGTAATGCTCTTGAATAATATTTAAAACAAATAAATAAATAAATTATATTCGTATACAATTGGCAAATTTACCGCTCTTGGATATGTCATCACATACAGTATAAACCTACTGTAAGTAACAGGTAGTTATTAAAAGCTTTTCGCATTATACAAATTTGGAGTGTCTTACCTATTTTGAAGACAACTTGAAGATCTAATGAGTTCAGTATCATAGCTGAATAAAATAATTTTGAACTGTTAGGATTCAAATTCAAATTCAAATCAAATAATTTATTCATTCAAAAATACTCATTTACATTGTAATCATTGCAGAATCTGCCTAGGCCATAGCCCGTACTAAGAAATACTCTATGTATGGCAATGATTTATTCATATGCATATTGTACCCCTCAAATGTGAGGCGTCCAATAATGGATGCCATTATAAAATGTATACAAAATGTATATAAATTTATATAAATGTAAATATAAATGTCAAAGTGCGCCGCTTTATAGTAATCCGCTCTATAGTAATGCTATAGCTCTATAGTAAACCCCGCTCTATGTAAATGTAAATGTAAATGTAAATATAAATTTATATGCATTTTGCCGTAGGCAAACCCGAGCTAATCGCCAGTCATTTGTAAAATGAAACATACAAAATCTGATAAAATATAAAACAGATAAGTGAATTCAAATTAAACCTATAAATATATTTAAATATATCGATATAGCATGATCGTGGAAATAAAAATTAATATAAAATTGATCATATAAAAAGATTATCTAGATCATAAAAACAGGTACATTAGATGTCACCAACAAGCGCCAAAAGACTTTCCAGGCGAATTGCCAAGGACTGATTTCATCTGATTATTAATTTCAAAAATGAAAGTGATGAGCGCCTTCTCTCGGCTGGCGAACGAACCCGGTTGGGATCCATTGCGACGTCTCAAGCGGTGCGATACGTTTCTCGGCTAAGGGCGGGTTTGGGCCAAGCGCCAACAGATCGCGTTAATATTTAAAAATGTAAGTCAGAATTTTAATATTAATAATCTAGCTTGTACAGCGGACATTCCAACTAAAATAACAAGGCATCTCTGTACCAAATTTCAAGTCTCTAAGTCTAATAAAGTTTATAATATCAAGGATAATATAAAACTAGTGCGTGCCATATTATACCGATTTCAGCCACAATCTTTTCAACTTTTGCCATGACTAAGTGATGCCTGCACACAAAAATTTCAGCTCAATCGGATTAAGCGCTGGAACGATATCGTAAGGGAATACAAATTCAAATTCAAATTCAAATTATTTATTGAGTTCAAATTATGAGTACATTAACTAGGCTGCCGCCTGTTCCAAGGTAGACAATTTACTTTAATTATCCTAAGAAATCTATAATATTATATTTATATAAATAAACAAAACCATACTTAATGTAACAGAAATATATTAATTACCTAATAAAAAATCGTAAGAAAATGTCATGAAAATTGTCAATATTATTTTATTTTAAAACATGATAAAAATTAATATATATTTATATCTTAATATATATAAATTACGTGTCACGTTGTTTGTCCGCGATGGACTCCTAAACTACTTAACCGATTTGAATCAAATTTGCACACAATGTGCAGTTTGATCCAACTTGAAAGATAGGATAGCTTACGTCTTAATTTATAGTCGCGATATTATTTTATTGCAATGTCTATTATTTGACATTCGCAATTATCTGTTAGTTCCAAACGATTTTAACAGATGGCGTTATCTATTGAGTAATCCATAGATGGCGCTGCTATGTTAAACCTACAAACGTCATAGTCGGCCAAGCGTTATTCTAAATTCAAAATATTGTGAAGGTAATACAGTGAAATTATTCCTGCTTTTTAATTATTTGTGCTTCATTGTTCGAAACTCTTTAATTAAAATATATACATCTAAGTATTATCACATAGTTATGAAAGCGGAATAACTGCAGTATAGGAACCTCTCTCCAATTTTTTTCATTTTAATGCTTAATCTGGAAGAAAATTGTGTCGGTCGCTATAAATAAGCGAGATATAGGCATTCAAAGTTTAAATTTTAAAAACAGGCCAAAATAATATAATATAAAAATGGATGTTGGTATATCTGTATGCCCGTCTGTCCGAGTTTAATAGACTCCGAAACCGTTTGACCGATCACCATGAAAGTTGGCATATATATGTATTTTTTCATGGTTAAGGTTTTTATATATATCTGCTTTGTTGCAACTTTCAACTAGACGGCGCTGCAGCACACCAACTTCTATACTGCTCAACCGATCGCCAAGAAAATTGGTATACATTGGTATTTGAGAAAAGATATAACACGGGCAACGCCGGGTAATACCACTCGTATATATATATATTAATAAGTATTAATATGTATTAATAATGTACAAAATAAATTTACAAAAATCAAAATAAAATTACATTTAGAAATCATCAATGTATATTACTACATATATCTACTATTATGTTTTTATTATAAAGATTTAATTATTTAATAAGGATTCAATTATTCATATAATTCAATAATGGACAGAGAGACACAGTTAGATCTTAATCGTCTCAAGAAGCTCAAAATGGATATTTCCCAAAAAAAAAAATGCGCGTTCACAATACTTTCCCTCCTAGTCGGTTGGTGGTCCAGGAAATTAAAATCCCAATGATAGTATATAAAATATGTATTTACATAATTGGTCAATACGAACACATGGAAAATACGAAACGAAACCACAACGCGTGAGTTCACGTATTTATATGTACATAGTGATAATTATCGCTCGTTTACTGGACGCAGCTGAATATATTAATTAATTGTGGGACGAGGAGTTAGTTTGCAACGCTACGCTAAACAGGACGCAGTAGTCGGGGCATTGTGCACTTAAAATCAGTCAGTCTTGTTTGTTTGTCTCTTATAGTGATTTGCGTTTGTTTAGTGTTTATGTACTGTGGTAGTGATAATCAGTGATATTTCATAGTGTAAACCGATCACAGCGTTCTTTAGGATGTTGGAAATGTTGTTGTTCATTAGTCTGAGGTTAGGGTTGAAATATATTGCAGTCGTGACGTCATAGTATTGTCTGTGACGTCAGCATCGTCTGTGACGTTCATAACTTCGCCGTCGCAGTGTATCTGTATTTGCGCAGAACCACAATTGAGCCAAGTTTCGATAACGACTTTGGATGTCTCTTGTTGCCATAAAATTAATTATTTTTCAACTTTAGTTATGGACAACTCTAACGATTTGAAAGGCTTACCTTGTGAGAGTTCCTGAGCCCTCTCTTATGTCGGCCCTTATCCCTTATCTTTTATGTCGGTGACGGGGTGAGTTTCGCTTGATTCGGATGTCGCTTGACGCTAATAGTCGTTGGCTTGTCTGGCTAGCCGACTTTCCTGGCGCTTTAATCAAAATGCCTCTGAAGGGATGGTTAAGTGGCTAAAGGGATAGAACAAAAAAGATTTTATACTATACAACGTTTTGACTACTGTCAACGTTTTGTCTGCTCTTTGACTATAACGTTTCCAATAATCATGCGATAAAGTAACGGCCATTCATCAATGACTGCAATTATTTCATTAATAAAATTCTCGCAACTCTAACCTTCAATTTACTATTTCTCCCCATCCGAAAGAAAAAAAATAAAACTGACTACAGAAAAGATAGAATAAAAATATATAAAAGACACGACTGCCATTATAAAACGAGAACAAAAAATCTCAAAGTAGTCGGGGGACTTTTTAATATATATACATATATATATTTCTTTTTCTGCAGTTAACAATTCAATAATGGTATTAAAAAAATTGTGAAATATGATTTTTTAAGGTAGTAATATTTTCTTAATAATTCTATCAGAACCTTTTAAAAATTAGACATGGCTCCATGGATTTTGAACGTCTTCCTAATTTTTGCTGCAGTCTCCATGTCCATAGCTCAAGTCTACAAGAAACGAGAGGACAAAACCAAGTGCCCGAAAGTCAAAGCTATCAAGAATTTTGATTTGAATGAGGTAAGTAGGGAGTCAGATTTATTTTGTCACGGGAAATTAATTAGTGCACAATTATTTACAATATGAATTAAGTGAAAGTATAATAATTTCAGAAAATATGGTACCCCATAGGTTAACTGTGTAGCACTTAATAAATTAGTACCTATCTATTGTTTATGACCTACTTAAAGTTCTCAAAACAGACAACACAACAAAGTTCACAAAACAGTTGCTGCAACGGTTCCTGTTCTTGCAAATTTTTGGTAGTCTTCTATGTAGTTTGGTTCAAAACGTATTTCGTTTTATTTGATTCAGCAGGTTTGAAGTCTTCATTTAGATTTAGAAGACTCATCACTATTTCTTCTGGGTTATGTGTGTGTGTTTACATATCATGTGTGTGTGTGTGTGTTTACATATCATGTGTGTGTGTTTACATATCAATTATATTATAGTATTATGTGTGTGTGTGTGTTTAAATATCAATATTATGAAAAACAACAGAGTTTTCTGTGAGTGCATGTGGGAATGCAGGATGCTAACTTAACCCAATCTGAGCTCCATCTTTTACTTACCTCCTTAACAAAAGATCAACTATTATTGTGGTTGTAAGTTCATTCATAAGTTTTATAAGATTAGTTTATGAGGTTGGTTTATTGCATGTCTACTCAATGAATTTCATAGACGACTAAGAAGCCAATAGTACTATGAGAACTACAAAGTGTTTCAAGGTACATTATTGCTTTGGTGCAATAAGCTCTCTTACTTAGCAACCTCAAAATAACAAAATTCACTAAATTAACTAATTTTAAAGTGGTATCGCAATATTCATCAGAATTTTACAGTTGTTTTGCACAGGTTTATAAATAATCACAAGTCATTAAAAATATTTATTAATGACGACATGCATAAATAAAAGAATTTCGTAGAATAAATAAAACGATAAAATAATAAAACTATTTCCATAAGTATGGATATAGTGCTAAGCCACATGCTACTCGCAGCGGTGATATATGATCCAATATGTAAGAATCATAAAAGTCAATTACGTCTTATATAAATTCGGAATAATAACACTAATTAGTAGTATTGCGCTTCGTTCATTAAATGCCAAGCCGATGAGTTAAGCTAATTGTTCTGCGGTTACAGTATGTCAATACGAAGAATTAAGAGTGCCTATAAATATGTTTAACCCATAATTACTCGCGTCAAAAAGTTACACTAATGCTCGCGTGGGGCATATTTTACCTCAATTAGAAAAGTTAAATAAAATGCATTATTTACTGGTTTGTATTTAATTTATTATTTAAGTTAGATAGGATCAACATCAAACTAAACGATAACATATTATTTTCTTACAAATATATATTAGAATGTAGTGTTTATTCATATATTTTTATGTATTATTACTTATTTTCCACTCAAATTTATTGAATATAATGTAAAGTTTATTTTATTTTAGTCCTTAATTGCATACATATTTTTTTTCTACTTTAAATTTTACATTAATTTGTGTAAACAATACATTTGTTAGATTTAGAGATATTTGAAAATTGATCACCTTCGCCAGTTCGCGAGTTACAAACATACAGTTGGTATAACACAGCACAGCCAGAGACAAACCTTCTAGGTCTAGTTGGTTGTGCGATTTCGCCTCATTCGCCTCATATTTATATACATACATAGAGCTATGTTTTTCGCTATAATAATGTTTGTTTTTATTTATTCCTCATGACTACATCAGTATGCATGTTCTTGTATTTTTTCTTCTTATACGTTACAAATAAATAAAATAAGTAACAGTATTATTTATCAACATTTACTTTGCCGGCCTATAACTGACGAGGAGGTAAGGTATTGTGAACGCGTGAAAATATTTTTTCGAGATGAAGACGAATATAACCCCCCCCCCCCCCTCCCCCCCCCCCTCTGCGAGACGATCAAAACTATTTCCAGGCTGAGGTCTGTCTGTATGCCTGTGTATCTGTCTGTTTTTCTGTCTATGTGTATTGCTCCACGATAGCGCCCAAATCATGCAGGCATCATTTAATCATAGCAAGTGTTGAAAAGGTTGTTGTTAAATCGGTTCAAACAGAGGGGGTGCTAGCCATATTTCAATCTTGAAAAATTGATCTCAGACAATTGAAATTAGGTACACAGGTGCCTTGTTGGCTGAAATTACATTTTGAAATTTTTGTTAGAAGAGGCAACACAAATAATAATTAAAATCCGCCATACATACATATATGGGGGAAACAAATATATACATATGAGGAGTCGTGCGTTTTGATATCGCTTTGAATTATAAACATGAAGAACTATGAATTATGTCTTTGCCGAGACTGAGGGTTTTAAGTGTGCGATACGCTGGATCACGTTATCAAGACGATTCATAATCAAAGACAATACTGTCGACAAATATCGGGCCTATTGTCTGCCCGGTGAAAGTATCAGACATAATTATATGACATAGTTATATCAGACATAATTATATGACACATTACATTGCAATCGCATCCAATTGACGTGTCACAATATACTATTGATAGTATATATATACATTTTACTATGAGTAACTTCTTATTCTTCTTCCAGACTAGTTTGGCCCACTCTTAGACGTAGGATCCTTCCTCCTTCTTCCAAGTCTCTGTCAGATGCTGCACTCAGCCAGTTGGTCTCTGCTGCTCTCCTGATGTCGTCCAGTCATCGTAGTTGTGGTCTCTCTACGCCTCGCTTTGTGATTCTTGGTCTCCACTGGACAAGCCTCTTCGGCCACCTCGCGTAATCCTGCCTTGCAACGTGACCTGCCCAGCCCCACTTCAGGCTGGCGATGCGTTTCATGACGTCTGTCACAACCGTGCACCTTCGTATCGTTCACCGGTGGTGAACGGTATCGTGCAGCTTGGGCCACAAGATCCACTTTGTTCTCGGATCGGTTCAACTCACGATTCAGCTCCTATTCAGACGCCTCCTCGTGTGGAAGGCTACCCCAGGTAAGACTCTCGGTCTCAGGCCTCAAAGCTGGTGGACCTTTCACCACTATCTGGCATATTATGCATATTAAGCACTGGTATACGAACGCCAAATTCACAGTCATTATCAATGCTTTACTGCAATATTCAATGCATGAGGTTTCGGTTGTTAGCTGATACATGCTGCGCAGTGCTCTCTTAATTGCAAAAGAAGATTCTTTTACACTGGTTTTCCCTAAATAGTAATTATCTAAAATTGTTTCTCTAATACCTTATTACATAAACAATCTATTAACATCCTTCTATGATCCTTTGAAATAGAATATTTTTGAAAGAAGCAGGCCAAATCAATGGTTGGCCAATTTTGTACAAACATTATATCCATTAAGGAATGGTGTAACATGACATCTTCTAGGGATATTATAAATAAATATGGGGCTTATATTCTGTACAATTTGTTTTTTTTCCGCTTCTTAACGAGACCAGGGCCATAAATAATAATTATCTCCGTAATCTACAGTCGGTAAGACGAGCGTCTCTAAAAAGATTTACTTACGCTGATTGCTAGAAACGGCCGAAATTTGTACAGAGTTTTAAATCTGTCGAAACTCTATTGGTAATTTTAATAGTGATTTTACATGCAAATCTAGATTTTTAGATGTATCCATCTGGGAGATAATAGGTTCAGTGTAATTGGGCCATTATAACCTATCCAAACGACTGTGCATTCCTACAGATAACCGGGGAGTCTGGAAAGGAATTTGTTTCCTATAGATATGTTGACCTAATGACAGCCGCCCTTGAAACGACCAGTCCGCTACCCGATCCCGAGTGAGGAGTCGGGAAATGGATGACGTGGTCCGCGATGATTCGAACCTAAATCGCCGCTTACATTGGGTAGAGGACAGCGCAAGCGACCTCGAATCCATTGGGAGGGCGAAGAACCCCGGCCATAACTGGTAAAAAACGCATGATTCCGCCCGCTGGGTTAACTACCCGGTGCTGGGCGGTAAGGCTTGGTTTCTCGCGTGCTAGTTGGCGGAGCTAGATAGTGGTTTATCTGTCTTCTACGCTCATCCCACGGCTGAAAGAAAGATCATATATCGTTATACCAGCCTGGAGTGACGGGTTCACCCGTTGTAGTTGACACCTCCCAACTGATCAACTAGCGGGTTCCTAATGGTTCCGAACAGCTTTGTAGGTAATAGCCTTTTTCTGTTACCTTGGTCGGCCCAAATCACTGTTAAACTCTCATCCTGTAGCCGCAATAGCCTCCTAATTCGATAGCCTCCTAAACTCAGGATCAGGTAGCCAAATGGTAATTTCAAGAATACTTTGGAGCTGTCATCTGCGACGAGCGAACCCGACACCACAGTCTGATATATATTATTCTTTGAGCCGCGAGGTGATTACACAGAGACTTAGGAACAACACAGACTACAGTCTAGCTCCGCCAACATGCCTGTAAGAAGCCGATGACTTAACGCGAGGCACTGGAATGTGAATTCAGCGTGCCAACATCACGCCCTTACTACCATAATTGGCCAGCTTTCTCCGTCTTCCGGTCTGGTTATGGGTTCGAGGTCGCTTGCGCGGCCTCTACCTGACGTGAGCAGTATTCATAAATAAATAAATATTTTCCTGACGCGACGCGCTTTGCCCGCCATGGTCACTAGGGATAGGGGATCACAATGGTCACCAGGGGTCACTGGCCGACAAATCAATTCAAGGTTTGAAAACGTCAGATAGACAACCACCCTCCGCTTCCATGGGAAGCATACGTCTCCAGACCCCCCTCCCCCCTCCCCTTGTTATTCGCCGGCTGGGGCTTTTTTGTTTTTTTTCCGCTTTTCCGCCCGAGGCACTCCCTTGAATCCGCAATTTTCTGATTCCAACCACTGTCACAACTAGAGCTGTCAAATTGTAGTTGACAGCTCTAGTTGCCGTAAATAGAGCCACAGATAATTAATCATTAAAATTAGAAAGTGAACTCTATCGGCTACGTATTTGCCATTATGGCGGTTATTTATAGGAAACTGCGATCGACCCGAAATATAATAAAACCATAATGAGTCCGTTCTCATGTGCGTTTGCATACGATAACCATATCATTAGGCTGCGTAACTGTGTCGTATCATTTCTGTGGGCATTTTTCGAATACTTGACCCTGATCATTTTGTTGTGTAGTGTGTTTTGGCGCGAATTTCTACTTAAATGCAGTTCAACACTAATCGAACCGGATCCTTGCTTATCGGATATCAGTGAAACTTATAAAAACCGGTCATTCAGTATTCAATCAATGGGCTTTCAACATAATGTATTTTAACGCACATGGCATTTTATTTGTTTACTTATTTAATTAAATTAACAATTCATTTACAATGCATATGTCTCACTAACAATCATATCAATAAAAAACATATTATTAAAATTAAAATTAAAATTGAACACGACCGATATGAGCATTAGCAGCAACATATATATATATATATATATATATATATATATATATATATATATATATATATATATATATATATATATATATATATATATATATATATATATATATATATATATATATATATATATATATATATATATATATATATATATATATATATATATATATATATATATATATATATATATATATATATATATATATATATATATATATATATATATATATATATATAGGTATATATATATAATATTTGATTGTAAATGTCTAAATTATTATTTTTTCAAATTGAAATTATGTTTATTACTAAATAAATGAAATTATAAAATAAATGAAAGGGCACTTATCTGGTCTGTGGCGACCAGGAGCGACTCCACGCCTTTTTCGTTTTCTCTTCTTTCAGTATTTGCGGTTTCCTACTGTGGTATTGGAACCTTTCTACTTTATCCTACAGCGGCAACACAACAATTCGAAAGATGAGATCAATGCTGGAAAATAATAGGCGATTAGATATCTTAAAAACTAATGATTATTAAAAATGTCTATCAATATTTCGGCCAAGCGGTCGTCAAGATAAATGACATTTCTGAAATGTCATTTATCTTGACGACGGCTTGGCCGAAATATCGATATATATATATATATATATATATATATATATATATATATATATATATATATATATATATATATATATATATATATATATATATATATATATATATATATATATATATATATATATATATATATATATATATATATATATATATATATATATATATATATATATATATATATATATATATATATATATATATATATATATATATATATATATATATATATATATATATATATATATATATATATATATATATTTATATATATATATATATATATATATATATATATATATATATATATATATATATCTTAATATATATAAATTACGTGTCACGTTGTTTGTCCGCGATGGACTCCTAAACTACTTAACCGATTTGAATCAAATTTGCACACAATGTGCAGTTTGATCCAACTTGAAAGATAGGATAGCTTACGTCTTAATTTATAGTCGCGATATTATTTTATTGCAATGTCTATTATTTGACATTCGCAATTATCTGTTAGTTCCAAACGATTTTAACAGATGGCGTTATCTATTGAGTAATCCATAGATGGCGCTGCTATGTTAAACCTACAAACGTCACAGTCGGCCAAGCGTTATTCTAAATTCAAAATATTGTGAAGGTAATACAGTGAAATTATTCCTGCTTTTTAATTATTTGTGCTTCATTGTTCAAAACTCTTTAATTAAAATATATACATGTAAGTATTATCACATAGTTATAAAAGTGGAATAACTGCAGTATAGGAACCTCTCTCCAATTTTTTTCATTTTAATGCTAAATCTGGAAGAAAATTGTGTCGGTCGCTATAAATAAGCGAGATATAGGCATTCAAAGTTTAAATTTTAAAAACAGGCCAAAATAATATAATATAAAAATGGATGTTGGTATATCTGTATGCCCGCCCGTCTGTCCGAGTTTAATAGACTCCGAAACCGTTTGACCGATCACCATGAAAGTTGGCATATATATGTATTTATTCATGGTTAAGGTTTTTATATATATATCCGCTTTGTTGCAACTTTCAACTAGACGGCGCTGCAGCACACCAACTTCTATACTGCTCAACCGATCGCCATGAAAATTGGTATACATTGGTATTTCAGAAAGGATATAACACGGGCAACGCCGGGTAATACCACTCGTATATATATATATATTTATATATATATATATATATATATATATATATATATATATATATATATATATATATATATATATATATATATATATATATATATATATATATATATATATATATATATATATATATATATATATATATATATAACCTAACCCACGCAACATTTTGTCAAAGACAGGTACTCCATCTTCCGTGACGCAATCATCGCTACCACCAGGATCATTTCCCTGCAATCGCAGTCGTTGCAAAACATGCCCGATACACCTCCAGGCAGAAGAGTTCACGAGCCCCAATACCTCCGAAAATTATTCGATCAAATCGCATGCAGATTGCAATTCGCAAAATTGCATCTACTATCTTCAATGCAAGTTCTGTGAGGCGTTTTACATTGGGGAAACCACCAACCCTCTAAGATTGAGGATGAATAATCACAGATTCTCAGTGAGAAACGATCTGTCTAATCTTCCGATTCCACTCCACGCTCGGTCGCATGGAAAACTCTTTAACGATTGTTTTACGGTTAAGGTGGTAAAGGCCTTCCCAGAGAACACGCCTGAAATAAAGCTCAAAACATGGGAACTGGGACATATTTGGGTACTTGGAGCTTGCCATGGCAAAGGCCTGAATATTCAACACTAATATATACCGATACAGACACATTCCATCCTAAAGTATACACCCTTTTAATATATACATATATATCTATCTGTTTTTCATACTCTCACCAACACACCCTCACAAACATGCACACCCACACACATAAACACACCCTCGCTCACTCACACACACACACACACACAGTGTAGATACAAATTACACTATATATTCTCATACACTACATATTACCATTATTTATTTCCACATTACCTAATTCTAAATCCAATATTTTATTTAAAAATGGATTTTCCCGCCCATTACACCCCTCTCCCAGCACCACAGAGGAATGCGGGTAGTTGCAGGTGACAGCTTCGACTGCAGTATTCTTCTTGCCGCTGAAGAAGGAGCCACGGGCTCCGAAACGTCCGGCAAAGGTACAACCTTTACTAACCTTACAATTAAATAAAAATAATTTTAAAAAAAATCATTTAAAAAATTATATATATATATATATATATATATATATATATATATATATATATATATATATATATATATATATATATATATATATATATATATATATATATATATATATATATATATATATATATATATATATATATATATATATATATATATATATATATATATATATATATATATATATATATATAACATATATATATATACGAGTGGTATTACCCGGCGTTGCCCGTGTTATATCTTTTCTCAAATACCAATGTATACCAATTTTCTTGGCGATCGGTTGAGCAGTATAGAAGTTGGTGTGCTGCAGCGCCGTCTAGTTGAATATATATAAAAATATAAAAACCTTAACCATGAAAACATACATATATATGCCAACTTTCATGGTGATCGGTCAAACGGTTTCGGAGTCTATTAAACTCGGACAGACGGGCATACAGATATACCAACATCCATTTTTATATTATATTATTTTGGCCTGTTTTTAAAATTTAAACTTTGAATGCCTATATCTCGCTTATTTGTAGCGACCGACACAATTTTCTTCCAGATTTAGCAATAAAATGGAAAAAATTGGAGAGAGGTTCCTATACTGCAGTTATTCCACTTTTATAACTATGTGATAATACTTACATGTATATATTTTAATTAAAGAGTTTTGAACAATGAAGCACAAATAATTAAAAAGCAGGAATAATTTCACTGTATTACCTTCACAATATTTTGAATTTAGAATAACGCTTGGCCGACTATGACGTTTGTAGGTTTAACATAGCAGCGCCATCTACGGATTACTCAATAGATAACGCCATCTGTTAAAATCGTTTGGAACTAACATATAATTGCGAATGTCAAATAATAGACATTGCAATAAAATAATATCGCGACTATAAATTAAGACGTAATCTATCCTATCTTTCAAGTTGGATCAAACTGCACATTGTGTGCAAATTTGATTCAAATCGGTTAAGTAGTTTAGGAGTCCATCGCGGACAAACAACGTGACACGTAATTTATATATATTAAGATATATATATAAATGTATATATATATATATATATATATATATATATATATATATATATATATATATATATAATCGTCACCGTTACAAATTATAACTAATAATCACTAAATGGTCTTGGTCTTATTGATATACTCATTGTGTTGGTCTTATTGATATAGTCTCATATATTGAGGAGTTACTACTTACGACAGGTAATACTGTTTTCTTTATAACTGTCCACTAAACAATACGGTATAGTTCAAGATGCAGCGACAGAAAAGTGCAAGACTTTTGTAAAACCGGCTACTTTCAGATCATAAAGTATTTTGGCCATATAATGATGGGTTGTCAGCAGGCCCAGACTCCGGGACACCTGGCGCCGGCGTACTAGGAAATGTTTAATCTTAATTAGTACCCCCAAAGTGATTTGGAAAGGCTGAAACCGGCCGGTGGCACGAATATAGTGGCATAGTGGTTAGGTGGCCTGATC
The DNA here is from genome assembly GCA_944548615.1 of Micropterix aruncella. Classification (NCBI taxonomy): domain Eukaryota; kingdom Metazoa; phylum Arthropoda; class Insecta; order Lepidoptera; family Micropterigidae; genus Micropterix; species Micropterix aruncella. Next base: position 1,749,903 of record OX155959.1, read on the forward strand.
TTAATTTGTAAAGTTCAGTGTTCGATTCCCGGCTGTGTTACCATTTTCGATTGGGATAAATTAAAGGAATTGCATTTCAATTATTGCGATCGAATGCCATAACAAGACTCACTTACACAAAAACATTTCATAGTAGGGTTGGTTGAAAGAGATTGTCGTATGGACAATAAACCCACGCATTGTGAAATTGTACGATAAAGTGTATAAACAAGCAAAACAAACAAACAAAATGCATCAGTAGATAGTGGATGCAACGCAGAACTTGAAACAAATGGTTAGACTGCTTAGCAATATAATACGTGGCGTCAGCATTACTCCATACATATACGTCACAAAATTAAAGTCCTTTATATTGCGCGGCATATTAGATCGAGGCGTAATGATACCGTCAAGTACCGGCGTATTTGCAGGAACTTCATTTTGGTGACATGTATGGTAATACTGACGCCTCGCGTTCTATTATTAAGCAGTCTGACCATTTGTTTCGAGTTCTGCATTGCATCCACTGTAAAATGATGAATTTTTACCTATTCCAAAACACTTTGAGGGTACTAATTAAAATTAAACCTTTCCTAGTACGCGAGCGCCAGGTGTCCCGGAGTCTGGCCTGCTGACTCTACCTCAGAATTATACAACCAAAATACTGTCTGATCTAAAAGTATCAGGTTTACAAAACTCTTTCAGTTTTTTGTCGTTGGCTCCCCAACTAGTAGAAAAGAAACTAATTTTGATAATATAATTCCATGTCAAATTCTATTGAAATTTTGAAACTGAGGTTGTATTTTATTTTTTGCCGCGATTTAAAGATTGTGTGTTCGATAAAAATGTATTTAATTTGTTTATTTATTCAAGAAAATACATAAGAACTATATGAAAGCACTAGGCAACGCCTGTTCCAAGGAAGACAACAATTTCATATATTAGCAATTTAAAATGTAATTTTATGACAAGCAAATATAATAAAACTAATAAAAAACACGACTGCAATTACAAAAAGTGAACTACTGTATTTAAAATACTTATTTCACGGTTTTTTATAACAAATCAGCGGCAAGTTATAACAAAGTGAATATCATAAAAATGTGCCAACTTTGTGCCAACTTTCATAGTGCAATGTATATATGTGCCAACTTTCATAGTGATCGGGAAAACGGTTCCGGAGTCTATTAAGCTCAGACAGACAAATGTACCAACATCCATTTTTATATATAGATAACTAGCTGACCCGGCGAACTTCGTACCGCCTAACAGTCAATGGATGTCGTGTTACAGATTAACTAAACTTAATTTATGATTTTAAGAAGCATGATATATTTTCTTTAGTTTATAAAAAAATAATTTCTGAACGCACGCATTTGACAACCAATATATTATCTCAATCCTTTTTCATTACTGACATTATTCTACATTATCTGAATATTGTGGATATAATATAAATACGCCATTATCTGAATATTGTGGATATATATGTTGTTGATTCTAAACCTTCATTTAAATACGTTCTTTAATTTGAGGGGAGAGTTTGCCGTATCGACGGGATGAACATTAAATGTTTGACATTATAAATAGGACAGAAAACGAATTTACCGCGTGAAATTTGTAGGACCCGACGTTTCGGTGACGTTGCAGCCGCCGTTGTCTAGGGTAGACTGAAGACCTGTCAGTCCGTTGTTTTGCGGGTAGGCCGCAAACCGCTGCCGCCACTGCGTAGGTTATAACGGTGGTGGGGGGCCGGGCTCGGAGCGCGGGAATTTTTAAATTCCGTCTTGCACACAACACTCACTGTATCCTGTTTTACGTCTTTGCGTTCGGTGTTCGGCGGCGGGAACATTTTATGAAGAGGGTTCCACGTAGAAGAGAGTTTGTAGCCGTCATCTCTATTGAAGTTCGGAGTTCTTCTTATTTCAATGGCTTCCCGGATCATGCGAGGAAAGTAGAATTGTTCCTTGGATAGAACAATGGGATTTTGAAACTGCATCCAGTGGTTACTTCCGCTATCCAATATATGTTCGCAGATCGCCGATTTTTCTCGCTGAACGTTTTTAACAGCTTTGATGTGTTCTGTCAGTCGCGTGGCTATGGGCCGTTTCGTTTGTCCAACGTAGGCTAGACCGCAGCTGCATTCGACTTTATACACACCCGGGGTTTGCAGTGGTATTACATCCTTTACAGGCCTCAAAAATCGAGCTATATTTTGGGTAGGTTTGAAGATCGTTTTTATATCGAATCTGTTTAGCATCTTACTTATTCGATCAGTCACCCCCTTGACGTATGGTAAGAATGCTCTTGATCTGCTCGGTTTTTGAGTTTCGTCCGTATTAGATCGTGTGCGTGTCTCGTGATATTTTCCGTATCCATTTTTCCTAAGGACGTCATTGACATGTTCCATCTCCTTCGGAAAAAGCGGCCTACCCGCAAAACAACGGACTGACAGGTCTTCAGTCTACCCTAGACAACGGCGGCTGCAACGTCACCGAAACGTCGGGTCCTACAAATTTCACGCGGTAAATTCGTTTTCTGTCCTATTTATAATGTCAAACAACCGCGATAGTCTTCGATTTTATAAATGTTTGACAGTTACGAAACTCATGAACATTTTGTATGGGAAAATGATTTTCCTTTTATTTTATTTTTTCGTTCATTTTCGAATGTTTTTAATAGTTATTCTGCTAATCGGGACGGAGACAAATACAACAAATCAAAAACAATGAAATTCGGTTTAGCCGTTCTCGAGTTATAAGTAAGTGTTCGAACAAACCCGACTTTTTTTATATGTAGGCATGTCACCAGCATAGTGACAATATTAAAACGTAATTTCAGTAACTGCTACAATTATTCAATTATCACGATCTGATAAATTAAACAACAATTACATTATGCGAGATAGCCGCTATAAATAATTCATGAACCTTTCACAACTTTTATAAATATATTCAATACGCAATATATTCAGCATATAATTACCATGTTAGGGGCTCACCTTCATAAGAGTCGTTGCTTACATGGAAAACACATGGTCAACAAGTGTAGCTGTTTACATACTGCATAACCATGAATTTACTATACGTAATAGGGTTTTATAGAACAGGATGTATATTTTAGACCTTAAGTCAGTCTATTTTCGTTGTTTTTTGTAATATTTCAGATACATCTAAACTATAACTTGATTGTATAGGGCAGAGCTGTTCAAAAATTTTTTTTTTAATATTTTGTTTTTTTTTTTTGTTTTTCCAAAAATTCTTTATTAAAAGTTGCTCCCCTGATCGTACTGATTCACCCCCTTCAAGAATACCGTTTAATTAAAACTTATCCTGTATATCGTTATACCATCCTAGGGTGGCGGCTTCGCCCATAGTAGTTGAAAACTCTAAAGTGGAGTTGATTATCGCTTAACCGGAATTTAAGGTGTGGCGCTAAGCGGTGACGAACTCTGAAAGGGATCTATTTAGGACAGAATTAGCTTTGGTGTTAACATATTGCGACACATTACAACAAGACTTTAATTCAATTAATTGAAGTCGAAGACATCGTGCCTTCAATTAATTTTAAATACAAATAATTGCAATGTTATAACATACACCAGAAAACATCATACAATAATTTACAACTACTTCATCGCCGGTAACAACTTGACTCGAGTAACCAATATTCGTGATCTGGGCATTACCTTGGATTCCAAGCTGCACTTTAACCTTCATAATGATAAGGTCGTAGCTAAGGCTTTGAAACAACTTGAAATGGCTTTGCGCATAGGTAAACCTTTTACTAGAGGCAAAACTTTTAAAGTACTCTACAAAGCATACGTACGTAACTTTATAGAATTCGGAAGCGTAGTTTGGAATTCCCAATATGCTGTTCATGTAGATAGGATTGAGAGTATGCATAAGAGATTCTTTAAATCATAGGACTTTTGGACGCCAGAAGGTTAATTCCTAAGGGAAACTATCCCTAAGGCCAGAGTCCTACCCGGGCGCGCACTTAATGCGTGGAGGCCGCCGGATGGGTGTTGACCCGTGAGTGTGACCAACCCTGAACAGACATACATATATGCATATACACACATACACATATATTTTAAATGATTATGTAAAGCAATTCTATTTCAGTCTTTTACGACCGACATCGTAAAGGTTCCATTTTTTTTTACTTTTGTCTTAAATAGGTGTACATTTTGAACATTTTTTACTGACTCTTCTGAAGTATTAAAAAAAATTGGGGCGATGAAATACAACTGTCTATGGGCAACGTTTGTATGTACGTGAGGAATTACATAGTTCCACCCCTCAGCCATTCTAGTTGGTCTTTGCTGCTGGCTTCGGGAACGTTTCTCTCAAGTCGTGTAAAAATATATTAGGCATTGTTTCACGAACAACTGACGAATATCCAAAACACTAGCTTCGCTGAACAGAAGGATTATGTCTAATAATATTTAATTTTATTTGCTTTTCGTTTTCAGTTCATGGGCCTTTGGTACGTAGTCCAGTATTATGCTAGCTCAGAAGAAGCATTGGCTTATCGATGCATGAAGACGATTTTCAATGAAGGAGAAGTCAATTCTAAAGGTAATTGTTTTATTTCATTTCATATTCATATATTTACACGACTGCCTAACAAAAAAAAGAGTGTAATGTGTTAAGGGTTCATCTATGTATGTTTTCCGCCTCTTTATTCCTCCATAACTTCTAAGCGATCGGACTGTTTTAGAAGTGTGTGGTATTTTTAGGATTGTTATATCATCCTGAGTATCATAAGGTATTTAAATGTCGAAATATTAGGTATTTGTCTAAATGTCTAAATGTCCAAATGTCAATAAATTAACATAAATATATCGTGTTTACTGTCAGGTCTGATTAAGTACATTTCGGAAATATACTCGGACATGTATCTATATGGACAAATACATAAAAAGCAAATATTTTATAAAAATCCATAATAAAAATTATTATAAATGCAATAGTACACTTTCTATGACAGCAGTGGTTTTTATAATTCTTTTTATTATATTTACGTATGCGGTATCTAATTTTAAACGAATTTTTCCTTGTCAATTTTTAAAACTAGGCTACAAAGACTTCCATTTCCATTTTCATCATTATTTAAGTAGTTTAAATAGGTTGTTTGAATTCGTAAAACTATTGTACCACCATTGTGTTACTACAAAAATAGTGTTATTTTTTTAATTTGTTGTCTGGGGCTTTTCTAAGGTCTTTATGAGCCTTGTAACACTGCGACCATTGCTGATCTATTGTGTTCGCCACTTACTATAGTTCTGCGCTAAGCCTCGTGTCATTTAAGAACCGCAACAGGCTTTCGGCGCCAGATTGTTTTACCTCCTCAGGTTGGAGGTAATGACCACCCAAGTGGGTGTATCTTTTACGCATCAGCGGGCCACACTCCCACATGAAGTGCAGGGGAGTTTCCTCGGCCCCTTGGCAGAACCTGCACATTTTTGTGTCTCGGAGCTTGAGGTTGTACATGTGTTTGTTAAGGCCACAATGCCCCGTGAGCGCCCTCACCATTGTGCGTAGATTGTTCCTATTTATACTCACGGGCTGTCTTATGATCGTAAGCCTTAATTAGCGTTTTGTAGCCTTAAGTACCTGTTTTTTCGCCCAGGTAATTCAGTAGTGATACGCAGTTTTGCACTAGCTTTGAATTAATAGTATTCGAGGCTAGTGCCATAAGAGCTGCCTTGTTATGCGAGTGGATATAGATACGGTGGTTGGAATAGTTCTTACAAAAATAGTGTAACTACATTACGTTACCATTAACAAACACCATTTTGAAAAAAACGAATGCTGTTGATTCCATTGCGCCATTCAATATCCAGTTTAGACCAGAAACTAGTCGAAGGATTGCAAATGTTAAATTATCGCATATCTAAACCTCGCGTTTGTAGACCCCGACGTTTCGGCGATGTTGTAACCGCCGCTGTCCAGGGTATACTGAAGTGCTGTCAACCGTCATTCGTTGTTCAGCAGTTAGGCGGCAAACTGCTTCTGTGACTTCGCAGGTTATAACGGCGGTGTGTTGGCGGGTTCGGCGCGCCCGTGTTTTGAAAATCACAAAGGTCATTGAAAACGTAGTAGAGAGTTTGATACGGTCTACTCTATCGATGTTCGGGGTTCTTCTTATTGCAGTGTAAAATTGTTCTTTGAATAGTACAATAGAATTTTAAAACTCCACCCATTGGTTAGTTCCGCTATCCAATATGTGTTAGCAGATAGCCGGTTTTTCTCGCTGAACGTTTTTAATTAACTTCTTTGATGTATTCCATTAGTCGAGTGGCTATGGCTATAACTACGATATGTCTATGGTTGCGTTTTACAATAATTATTTCTATGTTCTACAGGTTTTGGCATATCAGTGACCATGAATTTCACATACAGCTTCATAGATGACCCAGTAAATGAGCAACTCCTCGGAAACATCACTTGGGAAGTTCCAGATCCGCTGACTCCAGCCCACTGGGTGCATGCTGAAGACACTTGTAAGTTGAATCTTTTTTTCTTCTTCTTCTTGTAAGGCTGTTATAACTCAGCAAATATTAGAACTGTCGCAGATAGTCTTCGTCCCGCAGTGTATGTCGGGGAAACCTGTACGATTTTCCTCTTGATCTAAAATTTTGCGACTTAAGTTTTGAGCATGTGTCATGATATTTTCCATATACCTTTTCCTAAAAACATCAATGACAGCCATCTCCTGCAAAAATTTTCGGTCTCACATAGGTTGCGAGATCGATCCATGAACGACTTTCAAACTGAGTGTAGTCGGCAGGAATGATAGTGTGAGTTGGCATGCAACTATCTGTTCGTATGCGTGGGCTTCCTTTACATCGAGTTCGAGTGCATTTCATCGTGAAATAATATCGGAAATAATCCATGCGAGCGAGACAGAGCAGTGCGTTAGAGCGGATCGTAAAATGAAAGATCGTATCTCTTATCGCACAAAAAAACCTGCCGAAAATAAAAACAAGTGGAAAGAAGGACGTATCCTGAAGGTGAATTCAAGGCGGAGGTATCATGAAAAAACTGGTAGCCAGGGGGCGAGGTGCCCCACTGGGCTACCTTCCTAGTGCCTCGCCGTAAGGCGGTTGACAAGAGCCACAGGAAGCCACAAACCTCTGGCATGTTTGCGGCTTTGCTGGACGGTAGGTTTGTACTGTCCCAAAGTCTTCTACGCTCACCTCGGAGAAGACAGAACGATCACATATCGTTAAAACTTCCTGAGGTGACGGGTTCGATCGTTGCAATTGACAACTCAAATTGTACCTAGAACGGTTTTTTCTAAGCTATATCACATTAAGTTAAAGGTTTTTTCATAAATATAATTCTTTAATATTTGTGATAATTGACATTCAATATGTGGAATTAGTATCAATCAGAAAACAATCAGCTAGTGATTTCATAATATTATATTGAAATTAAAAATTGACTTTCATTTTACAACATAATATAATTACAAATACGAAGAGGTGGTGTCCTTTTATTACAGCTATGAATAAATATTAGATATTTTTATTTTATTTCATTTGTTTAGCGCAATAGACAGCTGTGTAAGACTATGATTAAATGATGCAATTTGAATATTACCGCTTAATTCACTGTGTGCCTGTTAAGGTGACATTAAACCTGAGAAAAATATCTGAAATGGGCGGACTCGCGAAAAAGTAGGTGGGGTCACTTTGCAGGGTTCGACCAATAAAAATCTAGAATTGATGAAGCGTCAGGCATGATGCGACGTGCGTACGCGCCGGCAAGCGGGCGGATACTAAACGTTCGATCGCAGAGCTCACACAGTAAAACTATATTTGCGCAGTGATGATATAAGGGTGTTAACGGTAAAGCATATTTAGCGTAACTTTTAGAGGACTCTCACGTTTTAATTAATTGTAATTATTTTAGGGCCTGAATAAACAATGTCGGTAACTGCGACGCTAGAGAATTAACCAGATAATATAATCAAATTAAAATAAAACACAATCACCGCTTACATTGTAGAGCAATCGCGCCTGAGAGTTTTCGAAATCAGTTTAAAGCCTGGATTCGCTAAGAGACTTCCTAAATTAGTGTTTATCTATTTCAAAAAACATTATGAAAAAAGAGTTCTCCAGTGTGGTCTCAGTCAATATGAAATCGGAGACTATGGCGGTTGTTTGATATAATAAATAAGATAAAAAACTTATTTACCGCGTGAATTTTGTAGCACCAGACGTTTCGGCGACGTTGCAGCCGCCGTTGTCTAGGGTAGAAAAGTTGGGGGCTACAAAATTCACGCGATAAATTCGTTTATTATCTAATTTATAATGGTCTTAATCAAGTTTGAATTTTCCATTTCTCAGATCAAGGCATCTACAACACTTACATCCTGGATACAGACTACGCATCCTGGGCACTCCTCCTCCACTGCGCAGAAAAGGACAACAAGATACCGCGTTACCTCTCGGCATTCATCATGTCCAGGTCTTTGCAATTTGGTCCGAACGTCATATCCTATTTAAGGGATAAATTGCCCAAATATGACATAGACCTAAATTACGTCTTCGAAATGGATCAGAAAGATTGCGACAGTCCTCCAATTGCTGGCGATGTTCCAGTACTGATCAGCTTGGCAGCTGCGAACAGGAGTAAGAACAGAAATCATCCAATGAAGAGAATTAACAACGAGTATAAATTTGATTTCGACTGAAATATATAATCAAACAATAAAAGTTATTATGAGAATGTACGATAAATAATTATTGGTTATATTTTGAGACATATTACCACAATAAATTACATAAACATAATGAAGTTCCTTTTTTTTTAATTTTAAATAAATATTCACAACTACAACTAATCAATAGGATAGAAACGAACTTACCGCGTAAAATTTGCACCACCAGACGTTTCGGTGACGTTGTAGCCGAGCCCGGCCCACCACCACCGTTATAACCTACGCAGTGGCGGCAGCAGTATGCGGCCTACCCGCAAAACAACGAATTTACAGCTCTTTCAGTCTACCCTGGACAACGGCGGCTGCAACGTCACCGAAACGTCGTCGGGTGCTAATAAATTCACGCGGTAAATTCGTTTCTATCCTTTTTATAATGTCAAACAACCGCGATAGTCTTCGATTTTATACAACTAATAATATTCACAACTAGCCAATCCTAGATGCTAATAAAATCAATGATGCTAGTAATAGAACAAGACAAGGTCTTAGAAATTGAAATTATTTAGAACACAAAAAACCTTATTGAGGTATAAATAATTATTTTTAATGAAGTGATAATAAATTTTAATAATTAGGGTGGATCGTTTTTTCCATAATTTCTAAACCTCCCAATACGGAAAAGATGTGCTATGCTAAAAGATGTGCTAAAAATAAAATACATTTTTTTTGGGTTAAGTACTGCCGCAAGGGGGATGCACTTTAGGTGTTGGTGCCTTGTTATGGTAAAAATTCAAAGTGATTTGTATTATAGGGAAACAGGCCTTTAGTACTTTATAATGTTTATATGAGAGGATACATACTTGTAACTATTTGGTTGCAATAAAAAACTTCTTTTGAAGATCTTCTTTTCAACATCATTTCCAAATAGGGATAAATAACATGTTTCGGTTTTCGATAAATAACATGTTTTTCCTTCATACAAGAGCGATCAACCCTAATGTACATACAAACATACGTTGCATATAATATAGCTACATATCCAAATAGCTACATATCCAGGCTGAAAAGTATACAGAAAGGTTTTCTGAGGTTCACGTACTTTAAACAGCTGGGTATTATCCATTCCTATATCCTACGGCTTTTATTCTGGGGATGGTTGGGTACAACTCACTAACCTAACCTAACAGATTGGCTGGCAATCTGTTAGGTTAGGTTAGGGGTTATATAGCATATATAACATATATAAACTGCTTAACATATATAAAAGCATATATAAACTGCTTAAGGGGTTGGTTGATAATTCGACCTTCCTTAGAAGAATCGGTCTGTTTGTACCCGCCAATTACAGCCATGCTAGGACTTATGTATTGTTCGCGTTATCGCGAGCTAGAACTAACATCGTTCAACACTGCTTCACGGTGCGGACGCTTCGTAGCCTAAATGCACTATATTCGGCTGAGCCAGAATTGGATATATGGACGGTGAACTTAGCACAACTGCAAAGTACGGTAATGGCATTTCTTAGTAATCAAATAAATTAGGTAAATATGCAGTAAGCAGCAGAAAATTTGTTAAAAATTAGTACCTTGTATAATGATAGTAATAGAGTAGAATAATATTAATATTAAAAATAGTAGAAGAATAATAAAAACCTCTAGTAGAATAATATTAAAAATAGTAGAAGAATAAAAATAATTTCTTGTAGAATAATAGTATAGCCTAGAAAAATAATTAATGATTTGGAATTATCTGTAAGGTTAATTATGTTTAAGAAATAAATAAATAAATAAATACACGTACATACATATCGTCGATGTGAGACCTCGTACGAACCAAAATTCAAGTTTGCATTTTTTATGGTTATTGGTTTAAAATCATGACTAGGACCGTTCCGTCCTCTTCTCGAGGGCTCAAATTTGCTTACTTTTCTTGTAATTCTCATTGCAGTGGCATCTCGTTAGCATGAGTTTATGATTTTATCCGGTTATAGAAATAAACTAATATATATTTTTTATATTTACACGACTAAAAGTAATTCAGATTTTGCCATGCCCTGAAAAGTTTGCTTGTTGGCATGTACAATGTCTCACGTATAGAGCGAAGATATATAAATATTGTAGCATACCATCTATTATATATTATAGAATTCCTGCTATATATTATATTATACTAAATTACATTATATTAATTTTCTTTAATTTCATCCTGTTTTTTAACAATGCTTCCAAGGATAATTGGTTTTTGATCTAATAAACAAAACGTCTGGATTATTATGCAGGATACCAATAAAATAGATACTTACACGTGAATAAGATGGCGATTAAATTAAAGAATGTATGTTCAAAGTGAAAGCTACACCTGCGTGACTCCTTTAAATATTTGTACCATTTCCCAAATTAATGACAGCGATCAGAGCGCCATAAACGCATATCGTTACTCTCCCCGAGGTAGAAAAAATAGATGTAATCAAGATTCGAAAGAGGCTGCGTGTGTATAAATTGAGTGGGTCTATTTCCGAAACCGTCGGTTAATTATAAAGCAAATAAAAGAGATTTCTCCACTGTATCTACAAAAGCAGTAGCTGCTGCGGACACCGACAAAGAGAAAATAGTAGATGAACTATTCCAAACACTGGCAGTCGGTCCTATTTTCGAGGCATATACATACGACTGTCAGATATATGAATGTGTTGAGTTTTTCATACATTCATACATATATTTTTTTTAGAAATTAACATTAATCTGTAACTTTCGGTTACATCATTTAATTTTAACTTTATTTTAAAAGTTTAAAAAAATAATAATATTACGAGTATAACAGCAATGTAAACTATGTAGATTACATGTTCAACATAGCATACCTAACCATCTACTACACTCTCGCTTAGATATCAATGTAACTTATAGTAGCTACATAATTTGTGATCATATCAAATGTAGGTACTATCTGCTGTTGTGTGTAGATACATTCTACTAGGAATTCTTGATTAACTGTAATTATAAATGAGATAAAAGACGAACTTACTGCGTGTAGTTTTAAACACCCGACGTTTCGGCGACGTTGCAGCCGCCGTTGTCTAAGCGACGGCGGCTTCAACGTCGCCGAAACGTCGGGTGTTACAAACTTAATATTTATAATTTCAAACAACCGCGATAATCTCCGATTTAATGGTAATGTTTCTAAAATCAAATGTTTATTCTATTTGATTTATTTTATGTCAATATATTCTAAAAACTGTCGAATTTTAATATAAGATAACTAGTTTTAAGTAATTATTACATGTTTTTTAACATCCTGAATGAATAAATTGATACTGATAATGACGACATTCTCTGTGTAGGTATATCGCCTTTTAACGAAGGCAGGAAGACAATATGATCTTGGACCCCATGCAAAGAATATTCCAGTAAGGCAAAATACTAGCGCCTAATGTATCTCACTGAAAACCTACCAGAAACTGCTGATATTCACTCTCACCACACTTACGGTAGCTCCCTTTTATGCGTACACCGAAAAATACTGGAAAAAATACGGAAAACCTACTTATACCTTAGCATTAAATTGTATAATCTACTCCTCTTTGTTCTATTATACAGCTGGATGACCTATGTTACTTTTATAGGTAAGTGAAGAAAAACATCAAGGAGATATTAAATAGTCCACCCTTTCTATGATCTACTAACCGAATACGAGGGCCATGTTTAATTACCAAAAAACATAAAATATATTAAAAATATGATAAATTCAGGAAAGAAATAAAGAAATATTTAATTGAGGAATGCTTATATTACCCTAAAGAATTTTAATATACCTATATAATACATTATATTTTCTGTAAAAGTTTTAAAATCTATTGATATTAGTCTTATTTGTGATTTGTACTTATATTTTTATTCTTAATTGTTATATTTATTTTCTGACTCTTATTTAATTACGTTGATTTTGATTATTGATAGCTATAGAGTTTTTAGATAAATTTTAATATTATTATTTTTTCATCGATCTTCTATTTGTAATTTTAATTTCTGATTTTTATATTTTGATAACATTATTCGTGTTATTTTTTATGTTAGTTTTATCCCTAATAAATGTAGTTTCTGTAGAACTCTCTTTGGATGCTTTCTATTTTTCTAATGTTCTCGTTTTTTATATATTTTTGTTATCGAATTACTGATTCTTTATGTTTTCTCTATATTATTGCTTTTTTTATTTTTGTAATGTTTATATATTTGTTATTGAATTTCATTAATTAGTTTTTTTTTCAATAATTAGATTTTTTATAGACTTTTTTTTAATCGTATGTATAATTGGAAATGTATTTTTTTGTAATAATACCATTAGATAGGCAAGATAGGTAATTTCTATACTCAGATCGGGTTTTTGAAAATAAATTCTTAATTACTTACTTACTTACATAACTATAGAATCATTGTACCAATTTAAATGAGAGTGTTATATAAGGATTCATGGAATAATTATCTAACTATACATATTGTTGTCATATCACAAAAAGTAACAGTAATTGAAAATCAGCATCCATAATTGTATTATATTGTTTTTTTTGGGTACTTTTGTCATTTTTATGTACAATCATTTGTATCTTTTGTCTTAATTAATTTATATGACCTGATTCTAATATTTCACGAATATTTTTTAATATTTTATTCACGTATGTTGATAGCGGGTTGATAGCGGGATATGCCCTTGGAAATCTAATACCATGAAGTATCGTGTTCTAAAAAAACTTCCTCAAGTCTACAAGACGAAGACATTTAGGGCCCCTCTCACGCAGCACATTTCCATATTGTCGCGAATGTATGGCCCCCATCTTAGTTTTCCCTTCACTAAGATCTACGAGCGGTGGTGATGGAGATAGAGAGGCGGACGCGCGGACAGTTTGCATAACAGTAACGGCCACTTAAATGGGAGGCCGTCAGACAAACAGTCAAACGGACAAACGGACAGACAGACGGACCGATGCGTGCGTGTGCGTTCGCGATGCCTTTGCTCACATTGTTAGTTTCAGCTCATTGTCGGGCCGGACTGACAAAAGGTGGTAACAAACGCGTGACACTACACAATTATATGTAAATTTTAGAACCGTGGACAGACCGCATATGGCTGCAGGTCTGTATCTAGTCTGAGGACAGCTAGTGATTTAATTCACCCAGCTATTTGACACGCCGAGATGTTCATTAAATTATACGAGTATCTGTGTATTGCACCGGTTGTACCTACTATACTTTAAAAAATAAGGAATATATTCAGATTCAATAAAATCAAACTCAAAACGGCAGTGTGATCTGGAGTATTTGGGGCCACAGTAGTAGCGAAGCGAAGTTAATAAGGTAATATAATGCAACATGTTTTTGAAATACATATATGAAATAGTATTTATGAAAGTGTGGCGACCCACAACTCATATCTACATAACGAAACGAAACTAGCTGGTAAAGGACCGGAAGAGACACTCCGCAGCCATAGGAAACCACACTCACCGATGCACGGCTATGGCCAAGATACTTCGTCATTCGCCAGATAATCTTAGACTAATCTGACCGTGCAAGAAAAGAACCGAGATGATATGAGGACTAGTAATGACGATAGCCGGACAAGGAAGATGATTCTATAAGGCCAAGAAGGTGACTGAGTGAAACATCACCATAAAAAAGAAGCTACCCTTGAAACAAAACACAAGAAAAAAACGTTATTATGTGACTAAATCTTAGGATACGGTACCTACAACGATACACATCAAGAAAATACTACCCGACGCGCCACACTAAACCAGAAACCAAACCATCGCGTATTGACGGGACTACCGCGATCCATTCGATAAACCTATCAGTGCGTTCTATCATAGCTCTGCTGGCCGGGTATACCAACTCCTCTTCCAGTCCTGTAGATAGTAGCCGTGGGATTAAATATAGGAATACGAAAAACGCGCGCGGGCATAACATTGTGTTTGCACCCGGGCAAAGTAACAGAGACGATCAACAATTACACAGTTTAGCACCAGCTAGAAATGAATCGATACTACTGACTACTCTTATGGTATCGACACTTCTCATTCGATACTGGTACTAGTAGTAGATAACGCTAACATTCGATACTCGATACTGGTATCTAATGAAAACAATAGTATCATATCGATTGGCATCAGCCCTCTTGTTTACGCACGTATTTTTTGCCGTGCAAATATACTATTAAGTCGTCATGTCTAAACACGGTTGTCAGTACTTTTGTTAACAAACAAGGCGGCTAGATAGAATGCCATCTGTTAGTTTACTGAACTTTAAAGTGCGTATGGCCACGCCAAATTTCTCGGTCTCTTGCCCACATGCTTAGATCTCAGGTATTGCATTTGTTGAACACCATTCTCTGAAACCAAAAAAGGATATAAATCCTTAAAAAGATTAGGATTTCTACACTTTTTGATTTCAGTGCATTGGTGTTCAATATATACAATACGTGTAATTTGAGCATGACGAGAGACCGAGAAATCCGGTGCGGCCAGTAATTATGACGTAATGAAATCCATGTAACAATTTAAAAATTGACATATTTATGTAAATAATGTTAAAATAATAAGCCCCGAAGCTACTCCTCAAATGACTTATTCGCAAAGCTAAATATATTAGACATCAGACAGGTAAATGCAAAAACAGTCCTTTTTAACTACCTAAAAAGTAAAGATATTCACGGTAAAACTGAGCATAAAATTGCAACGAGGAGCGCAACAATCTGTAAGAAGATCGTAAGGAAAACCCAAACATCCTTTGGCCAAAGACACTTTGGCTTTAGGGGGCCCAAAATGTATAACAATTTAAAATAATCCATAAAAACATGCCGAAATATTAATTCAATCCAATTAAAATTTAAAATTACAAAGCACTTACTTCAACTTGGGAGAAATGAGGTGGAAAAGGTAATAAGTCATATTTTATGCATTATTATTTTTGCCATTCAATGTAATACATTTCATATTATTTATTTATTTGTTCTATAAACTTGATTTTTCGTCATTTTTATTTCCATGATCATGATATATGGATATATTTAAATATCATTATAAGTTTCATTTCAATTCACTTGTCTATTTTAAATTTTATCACATTGGGCCCGATTGCGTTTCTTTGTGAACTAAAACTAAAATTAGTCCAAGCGAACGAGACAGAGCAATACGTTAGAGCGGAATATGAGACGAAAGATCGTCGATAAATACTACCTGCCGAACTTATACTCGTCCAAATAAATTCGAGCATATTTCGTGCGGTGTAAGATTTGACCTTGGCGGGCAGTTTTAACCCTTCAGGCCCCGCGACTGCGATATCGCAGTCAAACTGAGGGTTAACCGCGAGTCGCGAGGCCTGAAGGGTTAATGCGAAAAAGTGACAACCGGTCATCTCACACTCCGCTCTAGCGCATTGTCCTGTCTCGTTCACACGGACTAATTTCCGATTTTAGTTCACGAAGAAACGCAATCGAGCCCATTGTGTATGTTTCATTTTAATGTGTATATGAATAAATCATTGTTGTCATGGAATAGTTACGCAGATTATGCGAGGAATACAATGTAAGTGAGTATTTTTGAATGAATAAAATTTTTGAATTTGAATTTGAATAAGAGGTATGATTTAAGAATTCGTTTGTTATTATATTATTAATTTATTTCGAGATAGGATATCGCATAGACGTGTGTTTACAGCGCCTTTTTTAAAGTGTGCTGCAATGCTGTTATACCACGAACACCGTATTCCAAAACGACATATAATCAATGTTAGTACCTCTTTCAGTACCTAGCGAGTATCTAGAAATCTAAGTATTTAGGTGTTCTGATTTAAAAAAATAAAAATATTTTTTTTTTTGTCCTAGCGAAGCGGTAGTGTCAGTCGTGCTTTACATCGATAAGTAGGCTAGAGTTAATGTCAAGGCCAAGCCCATATTCGTTCTCGATTCTTTAGTTTGTTGGATTGTGGGAAATCAACCCGTTCATTATTGACTGTCATGTTTGTAAAACGGCAAGCGCCGATCAATTATTATCAATTACAACAGCTTTTAGAAATTAGGAATCATTACGATTTTAATTTTGTTGTTTCAAATATATAAACTAGCAGAATTAGTGGCGTCTCATGTATTGACGATGAAAATGCATCAGACAGTTACATTTTCTTAGGGTTACTTTCTAAGAATACTTAACTATTGAAATGCCCATACAGCTTATAAGGAATGTATTCTCTAATAATTTAATTAAAATTTTCTTATTATTATTTATAATGATTAATTCTGTTTACATCATAATTTTCATTATTTCTATTAATAGTGATATCAATAGTGAAATTATTATAATTTCTCGTTCCTCTCCTTGATTAATTAATCTCATTCTCTAGATGTTTTAATCTCTTTTTTTTAATTAAACTTTGTTATTTTGATTATATTCGTATTTCTTTGTAATGACAATTTATTGGTATTAATTTTTGATTTTGTTTATTTTTTAATTCCTGTTTTTTGTATATTTTTTCTAAATTTTAATTCATTGACTTACATGTAACTTCGATTTTCATTACTTTAATAATTTATCATCTAATTTGACTGCTTACATTTATTAGATGATTTAATATTTTTTATGATTTTTAAATAGAATTATGGTTTACTAGGTTGGTGTCTGGTACTGATTTTCTAGGTATTTATTTATGTGTATGCGGAATTTGTGTATGTTATTTTTACTATTATTCATCATGCGCTTTCTACATCTGAAAAGGGACCTATGGAATAAAAAATATAATATTCAGAATATATAATAGTACAGAAGAGCTTATATATATATATAAGACTGGCAAAAGTACAGAAGAGCTTCTTATACCTTAGCATTAAATTCTACAATTTACTCCCTACCACTATCAAAGAACTGGAGGACAAACAATTTAAAAAAAACATTAAGGAGATGCTGATAGGCCACCCTTTCTATAATCTGACCGAATTCGAGGGCCATGACTTTGCAAATATTGTACCAATTTGAATGATAATTATATATGTACTTCTAGTATTTAAATTTAAGATTTAGCTTTAGTTTGATTATTTAACAAATTACTTACTACTTTGGATGTTACTATGCACAGTTTTTAGTACGTATATATTTGATTTATTGACTATTTCAATTGTTGGGCTTCTGCTTTGATTATTCAACTTTTTAACTGACTATTTTAATTATTGTGTGTTTAGTAGGTAGCCATTGACTATTCTTTAATTTGTTTTGAAATACGATTCTACGACGAATAACTTTTAGTAGGTTCCAAAGTTTCTTAGATACTGTATATTTTTTTAAATTAATATATGTATGTAACGTATAGATTAAAGTAGTAATGACACTTACTACTTAAAACAGAAATATTTTGACACGTCCAAGAGCGGTTTTTAGCCACCAATTGGACACGACGTAAATGTAATGTAATGTAATGTAATATATTTCTGTAAAAACCATTAAAAAAACGAATCTACGAGTAACGCCCCAAGTAGTCAAATGAGTTTACTTGTATATATGGATAGTTTCTTGTCTTCTCGGGAAGTGTAACTCAATTTCGTTCTTGGTCGAATACAACACACCGAGAGAATAACCGCCTAGTTAGCAACGCGCTTACTGATCTGATTGTTATTAGAGCAACTAACATTCCTTAGGGGCTCTCTAGACGATCAAGCATGCCGCGTCGCAGGCTGGGAGAGGATCGTAAACCGCAGGAATTATGCAAATATTTTTTTTAATATTTACCACAAATGCCTAATTTTGTAGTTTATACCAGGAAGTCAGGTAAATTAGACGCAATTGATTGATGAATGGTGTGACTCCCTGGTATAAAACTTTAAAATTAGGCATTTTGGAAAATATTCAAAAAAATGTTTTTGCATATTTCCTACGGTTTACGATCCCTGCCCAGCCCGAGAAGCAATGCTTGATCGTTTAGAGAGCCCTTTATATTCGGAGTGAAAGGGCAAGCTGTTATGCGCTGATATGAGCTGCGACCAGGGTTGCCAGATGCAACTGGACAGTCATGAGGGGAAGGGGGGGGGGGGGGGGAGGAGGGGGGGGGTTGACAGATTAAGAAAATAAAAACACAATTAAATAGATAGGTGCATGGCATCATATGATCGTTATTGGGCTGTTTAAAATATTTAAAAAAAGTGATACGGGGTATCATATACTATCCCAAATTTCGTCTAAAGAAAGCGAAATACAATGCGTTGCTGTTTGTTTTAGGTATTGGCGGGATAATAAGCTTGGTAACTTATTTGCATGCGGTTTTTAAACCCTTTTATTTTTCGTCTCTTTAACTGATTTTTATCAGCTATAATTATGGCGGTTTTTAGGTTTCAGTTTCAAATGTTAAATTTTTAAGCTATTGCATAGCTTTTATCGCGGGCCTGGCCAGCGCGGCGACCGAATGAAGAAATTTCTTAACGAAAATTAATGATTTTAAACTGATAATTACGTCTAAACGAGTACTGCTTACGATTCGAAAAAAATATATGTTAAAGAAGAACATTTTCATAAAATTCTTAGCTTTGAATACTTTAGATTTTGTTTATATTACATAGTGTAATTAATTTGTGAAATTAGGTCTAACCGAACACAAAAACGACTACTACGCAAATACTATCTGGCGTATTATTATGAAACCTGCACCATTTTAAAGATAATTTAATTATCTATCTTTTCATCTACGATTTTTTCGAATAATCCGGTTTTTTTGCTTTATCGAATAGAAAATTCGTGCGCGGCGCTCTATCGGAAGACGTTTAAATTATTCCGAATCATTTGCTTCCGCAGCCGCAAATGATTCGGAATTATTTCAACGTTTTCCGATACAGCGCAGTTATCAGATATCAGAAAAAATAAAATAAATGTATAATTATAATTGCATAAGTTGTTAAAAATGCTATGCAATAGCTTTACTGCGGCAGTCCCCGAGTGCCACACGTATTTTTTAATATTAGTATACTCACAACTCATTAGAGATATTAAATATTGACTTAAAATAAATCTAGTTTTTAAGCTATTGCATAGCTTTTATCGCGGGCCTAGCCCAGCGCGGCGACCGAATGAAGAAATTTCTTAACGAAAATTAATGATTTTAAACTGATAATTACGTCTAAACGAGTACTGCTTACGATTCGAAAAAAATATATGTTAAACAAGAACATTTTTCTAATATTCTTAGGTTTGAATATTTTAGATTTTGTTTACATTACATAGTGTAATTAATTTGTAAAATTAGGTCTAACCGAACACAAAAACGACTACTACGCAAATACTATCTGGCGTATTATTATGAAACCTGCACCATTTTAAAGATAATTTAATTATCTGTCTTTTTATCTACGATTTTTTCGAATAATCCGGTTTTTTTGCTTTATCGAATAAAAAAATCGTGCTCTGCGCTCTATCGGAAGACGTTTAAATTATTCCGAATCATTTGCTACCGCAGCTGCAAATGATTCGGAATAATTTCAACGTTTTCCGATAGAGCGCAGATATCTGATATCAGAAAAAATAAAATAAATAAATAATTATAATAGCATAAGTTGTTAAAAATGCTATGCAATAGCTTTAAAATACCGCGGCAGTCCCCGAGTGCCACACGTATTTTTTTTATTCTAGCATTAGCTCGTAGGCTCGCAGCCTGCGAGGGTAAGTTGTCAGTATTACTTGGGGGGAGCAAGCGGAGATCATAGAATAAATCATCGCTATTACCTACTTCGATTAGTTTCACCAGCCCAGTCTCACACGCACAAACAGATCACAAGCAATTACGAAATAATATGAAAGTAGGTATGGGAATATGTCGCAGTAAGTGGGTAAAAATAAATTATATGAATACGTGAAAATTATGCATGAATTAATACTCAGTAATTTCACGAGTTAATATTAATTCAGAGACAAATGGAAGATTATGGTAATGCATTCATGTTTGCGTCGTTAAAGTGCGCAGTTGTGCAAATCCTTAATTACCGGTATTACGAATTTGGCGCGCGCAGTTATCTCGAAAGTTGAACAACAGGAATGGCCGTGTGGCATTGTTTGTTGGCCGTGGCCGTGACCCGCTATAATAGTAAGCCATGCTGTACAAAACGACAAACTTAAAAATCGTAAAAGACTATTGGCCCCGGCTGAATGACATATGTCATGTTCACATATAAATACTATGATAAATACAAACGTTACTGCCATGGAATTCGCCGACCGGAGTCGGGCCAATCTTAGTATAAAACTCTTACTACACGTCTGGAAAGGGAGCGGTGAACATCAGACTAACGACCGGGTGTGGTAGGCTTAGGACAGCTGTCTTGCCTGGTTTAGGACATGTGAGCTTAGGTTTAGGACATGTTACCTTAACACCTATTAATTTCCCCTTCGAAGCCATAGAATTTGAAATGCGGAAATAGTGGTTTCAGACATTTTTTTATAGGAAGGAGTTCATTATTTCCCTTGAAAGACCAGGATCTTTAAAGAGATTAAACAAAGATATAAACAGGACGAGAAATCCTAAATTACGATTTCTAACGGTAAATCGTGAGACTGTTTTCTGGGAGTTTTTAGACTAGACCCAGTGCTAAGTCTAAGTCTAGACTTAGACCCAGTGCTAAGTCAGATTTTGCCTAGAATTCAAGATAGGGTGGTTTTAAGGGTGGTTTATGGTTCTTTCACTTTAAAATGCCGGTCCAGGTGTCAATTTCGAGGTTTGTAGGATTCTGAGTGCAATAAAAGAGGCCTCAGGACAAATCGACAAACGGACGTGTTGTTTTTAAAATGACGGTGGTATTTAGGACAGAAAGTTGACTGTATTTTCACTCTCTGTGCTGTAAAATTAACTTTTAAACATACTGTATGGATTTCTAGGGTCGCTGATTACAAAGCAAAGATCCGCAGAGATAGTCGTTTCAGGATCTCGGTAGGTAAACGTAAGTAGACATATTTTTAGTACTCTAGCACTTTCCTTTTTCTATCTTTAGTGCTAGCACTACATCAACTTCTGAGGTGCCTTGTTACGTGTTTATCGAGTTGCCAATCACCATATCCAGGATATCGGTGGACCGAAAGTCGTTAACCCTGGAGACTGGCAACTGGTTTTTTATTATTGAATATGGTGTAAAATTTGCGGTAGACGGACTTTTCGTAAAAAAAAAAACGTGTGGCACTCGGGGACTGCCGCGGTAAAGCTATTGCATAGCATTTTTTAACAACTTATGCAATTATAATTATTTATTTATTTTATTTATTTTATTTTTTCTGATATCAGATAACTGCGCTCTATCGGAAAACGTTGAAATTATTCCGAATCATTTGCGGCTGCGGTAGCAAATGATTCGGAATAATTTAAACGTCTTCCGATAGAGCGCCGCGCACGAATTTTTTATTCGATAAAAAAAAACCGGATATTATTCGAAAAAACTATTATTAGACAAAAATCGTAGATAAAAAGATAGATAAATAAATTATCTATAAAATGGTGTAGGTTTTATAATAATACGCCAGATAGTATTTGCGTAGTAGTCGTTTTTGTGTTCGGTTAGACCTAATTTCACAATTTAATTACAGTATGTAATATAAACAAAATCTAAAATATTCAAAGCTAAGAATATTGGGGAAATTTTCTTCGAATCGTAAGCAGTAGGTACTCGTTTAGACGTAATTATCAGTTTAAAATCATTATCATTCTATAAGAAATTTCTTCATTCGGTCGCCGCGCTGGCCTACTAGGCCCGCGATAAAGCTATGCAATAGCTTAAAACAAACTCTTTCGTTTGTTATTAAGTTATAATTGTAATGTTGTAAAAATGCACAGTAGTAATAATACGGTGTACAAAATTGTTATTTACAAATATTAGTAAATGTGACTTACAAATATTAGTAAAAACGACAGAAAATCTCTATATTTACAAGGAAGTTTTAGTCCACATTAAGTTACTAATTTAACATTTTTACATTTTGGCAAATACCCTTTCAACCCAGACACAAAGCCCTGCACGGGTCATTAGTATAACAACGATATTTGCAGGCGTTAGTAGCACAGCCGGATTTGCAACCACATGACACAATAATCATACACGCATATGGTATTGCTTTATGTGTGGTGAGGATAGGAAGAAGCTTGTTTCTTTTAGTCCTCCAGCCACAGTTTGTAGGGCACTGCAATCTTGGGTGGCCAAAGTGAGCATTCTTACAGACTAATGTTTTATAATGAACACGACGAAGGTGAAACTGCACTGCATCTGATTTCGGAGGCATTGCATCGGCTGTTATTCTGCGCGAGAAGAGCGCGTAGTGCGCTTCATCTGTGGTTGTTAGATCAGTTTTCTAGAGATTTGTTACGAACTGCTCTGCATTCACCCAACACTCTTTAGCCAGTGGCCCTACGCCAAGTGACTTTAAAAGAGATGAGTCCCTTTTAAAAACCTTACACCATTCTTATTTGTGTCACGAGCATGTTAGGAAGTTGGGTCGCAGCCTGTTACAGCATGGTACACCAAGATGTTTTACGAAACACATGCCGGGGTCTCCGCAAATGTGGAGTGCACGGGGACGTATTTCCGAGCTTTACTTATTCCAGCAATTACCCGACTTTCCCCACATTTCTCCTTGGGGAAATAGTGCAACATCAACAGGAAAACATAAGTGTCCTGTACTGATAGTACTACTATCTTGAAGCGGCTGTATACCGCGTGATGGATAATTCTTGTATCTGCCTCTTCATGCGACGCCCTCAGACTTACGTCTGTCGAAACAACCCCTTCGCCATCCTGGAATGCTCCAGCTGCTATGTCCTCCATTTTTTATGATATGCGTGAGATATTATATGCATGGACAAAAAGCGGGCAAGATCAGCTGCTTTGTTTTCGGGAGGGCCGTGTGACTCTTCCAACTCCACGGCAAGGACACATCACGCGATTCGACTGGTCTTCGTATGGGTCTGGTATCCTTTGAACTAGCCTGTTTTTAACAGCTTTTATGAAAATTCACGATAGCGATCGAGCATAATATCAACTATTTTATACTTCCTGGCTAATCACCGACCTTATTAGTGAAAATGTCAGCTAAGTTACTATATTTTTATAAAATTATGTTAATTTAAATGTCTGCCTTAGAACAGGCTATAGCCTAGTTAGGCGACATTGAAATGGAATATCTGGCAACAGTTTCTGGCATATCAGGTTTTCAGTTTTTTGCTACTGGTTATTTTGTCTATTACATTGTACCTACATGTCCATGAACTGTAAATGTTTTTAAATTACGTAATTAAATAAATAAATAAATAAATAAAGTCACTAAACGTCTTAGCTGTGTTTGGCATCCCTATGTCGATTAGCATAATGTGCATAAAAAGTATTTTCAAATAGGCCATACTATAAACCTGCCGCTGCAATGCCACTCTCGCAAAGCCGGGTCGATGGGCCTGGCTCACGTGAAGCCATGCTCAAAGCTTTTATAGATAGCGGAAGACGTTACAGGCCTTTTTAAAGGCCTTTTGACTGCAATAATGACTTTCCCGTACGTCGATTCTGCAAACATAGCGATAATGCAAAATAATTATTATTTTCGGACTTTTTAAAGCCAGATAATGCCAGAATGATTGGACAACAATTGGGGACTTTTGCATTCCGCCTCCAATGCACTGGAAGGTAATGCTCTATGACTGGACGCCAGAGATGCTGAAATTTTATTTGAATGCCTTTCAGCATACACTTCCAGACCCCAGTAACCTCGCTCGTTGGAGCTTTGCCGAGGATAGTTCTTGTCCCCTCTGTAGCAATACCCCTTGCACAGCTAGACACATTCTAGCTGGCTGCAAGGTGGCCTTAGATCAAGGACGGTACACTTACCGCCATGACAAAGTTCTCGCTGTTATTCGCGAGGTAATTAGTCTCTCAGTGGCTCGTGCCAACAAGGGTTTGACAGTATCCTCCAAACCCCCAATACAGTTTGTGCGGGATGGCTCTAAAGGCAAAAAACATTTAACTACAAAACCTTTCTCAATAATCGAGAAAGCTACAGATTGGATTCTGGAGGTTGATTCGGTCTCTAAGCAGTATAAATTCCCTGAAAGTCTCGGATGCACAGCCCTCCGTCCAGATATAACTCTTTACTCTCTATCTCGGAAGGTGGCTCTTATCGTAGAATTAACTGTTCCATGGGAATCAAATATCCCAAAAGACCACGAGTACAAATTAAATAAATACCATGATCTCGCAAATGCCGTAACCCGGAACGGCTTCACTGTTCACCTTCACGCGGTGGAAGTTGGCGCTCGTGGCCTGCCAGCTAAATCTCTATTTCACCTCTTTAAAGATCTTGGCCTTTCCAGAAAAATAATCAACTCTTTCTTAGAAAAATTATCTAAAACTGCGATTTGCGCATCTCAAATTCTATGGCTTCGAAGGGGGAGTGAATGGGTGGCAAGGTGAACGCTCACATGTGGCAAGACAGCTGTCCTAAACCTACCACAGCCGGTTCGTAAGTCCGGAATCCACTGCTCACCCCCCAGAAGTGTAAAAAAATAGTATTATGATGGGCCCGACTCCGGTCGGTGAATTCCATGGCAGCTCCGTTTGTATTTATTGTAAACCCCCTGATCATCAGGATGACAACAACGAAAGAGTTGTGACAGCCGGAGAGACGGTGGACGGCGTGAAAGAACGCATCGGGTCGATGGCCTTGCAAGCCAGACCCGATTATATATAAAGCAAAAAAGAAAAAAAAGGAAATATGCCCCCAAGCGGCCTATCAGGGGGGGAGAATTCCCGCTACCCCAGTTGAAACCCCAAACAACGACACGGCTAAAACGACACCGGACCTTGCTTGCCCTATCTGCGGGAAACAATATAAACGATTAGCATGGTTAAAAAAACACATTGCTGGGCACGATGATAGCGACGCTGCACGTCAGTGTCTTAAACCGTCGCAAGGAGTCACGGACAGAGTTGAACCTCACATGTCCCTTGACTCCACATCTGCCCGCAGTTTGTCACCCGACCGGTCTCCTCTACCCGCGCAAATCGTATCCTTCCCTCCTCTAAAATTCCCTTCACTTGCGAAAGAGGACTGGGAATTTCATAATAATAATTTAACTTCTATTCTTGACCACTCTGTGAACCGTAATGCCCCTGCCAGCGTCCAGCTGTCATCCTTCCAGGTGGCGGTCCATGAATACTTCTCGGGTGTTTACCCAAAATCTACCCATGTCGACCCGGTTCACAGAGAAAACGCATTTAAGGCAAAGCTCCGTAGGCAAAAGCGGCTACTTCGTCGCCAGTTACGTGAAGCCAAGAAAGCCGGGGATAAAGCCCTCTGCCACAACTTCTCGCGCGCGTACCGCTCTATACTAAAACTCATACAGAGCGTAGCAACGCAAAACGACAAGCGCAAGGCAGCATTTCTCAAATCCAAAGAGGAAGCCCGGTTCGACAAAAACCGTTTTAACTACAGCAAAACGGTTTTGTCTGCCGCCAAGGGAAAAATCCAAATCCCGAAAGAAATGGCCACGGAATATTTTTCGACCACGTATGAGGACCCAATGCGGCTCCATAATTACAGCCCTCCGCCGGGCATTACACCTCCGCCCCTGCCTACGGTAGCTTTTGCTTCTCAACCTCCATCTCTAGATGAGATTCTTAATCAAGTAAAGAGGAAGCCGTCGGGCTCTACTCCGGGTCCCGATGGTATTCCCTATTTAGTATACAAAAAATGCCCCTGCCTTCTGCAATATTTAGGATCCATCTTCCGAAATATATGGAATAGCGGTGTAGTCCCACAGAATTTTGGCCGAGCGACAGTCATCTTAATTCCGAAGGTCCCAGTTTGCACCGGACCAAAGGACGCTCGGCCCATTGCTCTCACAGACACTGTGGCCAAAATATTTTTTAGCATAGTCCACACGAGGATGAGCGAATTTATGCACCGGAATGAGTACCTTGGAGTATCAGTTCAAAAAGGCTTCATGCGTGGCGTCTCGGGCTGCCTCGAGCACAATTCTCTCCTGGCTGCTGCCATCAAGGATGCGAGACAGCACGAACGCCAAATCAATGTATGCTGGCTCGACCTAGAGAATGCCTTTGGGTCAGTCCGACACAGTCTCCTCCACTTTGACTCCGCTGGTACAACTTCCCACCAGTCGTGCGTGACATTGTAGCCTCCTACTACAACTGTCTGACTTTCCATGTTAAAACGCAAGAATGGACTACCCGCTCTATACCATATTCAATTGGACTATTTCAGGGCTGTTGCCTCTCCCCGACGATTTTTAATATAGTTTTTAATATACTGCTGGAAAGCCTGACCCAGTTTGACAGGAAGTGGGGCTACCGTTTTAAAACAGACGGCCAATACACCTCGTCGTGCCTCGCTTTTGCCGACGACCTAACTTTCATCACCAGAAGCCCCAAGCAGCTTTCCCTGCTATTACAGAAAGTGGAGCTTTTCTGCGACTGGTCAGGCTGTATAAAAGTGAAGCCCTCCAAATGTTTTTGCCTTGGACTCGCCCGCATGGGCACAAAATTTACATCCTATGACCCCAAATTGGTCTATAAGGGCTCTAATATCTCCCTTATAGACCCAAACAATCATTTCAAATTCCTCGGCAGAAAAATCACCCATCAGGGAAAAGACGTCTCGGGCGATCATGTTATAGAGCATTTCAAAAGTTGCCTGGCGAAAATAGATGCCTTGCTAATTTCTGGCCCTCGTAAGGCCTGGATCTATGACAATTATCTAACGTCACATTTGTCATGGCCCTTTCTTATTTACGATTTTACCAAAACCCAACTGTCCCGTCTAGATGCGCTGGTGACAGCTAGTTTAAAATCCTGGCTGTCCTTAGCCAAACCAGCTGACCCCTCGACTCTCTTCAGGTCCAAACAAAATTTTGGGCTAGCGCTTAAACTGCCCTCTCTGCTCTACGCCAACTCCAGAATAACCAAAAATTCGATTCTCTGCAATTCCAAAGATCCGGCAATATCGAAGCACGTAATAAGTGGCCGTAGTGATTCAAATGATCTACAAGCCCGCGTAGACTTCCACAAAAAGTTCCTTACTGGAATCAGCCAGAATGGCACTGGTCTGGGGTATGGCAGTACAACCACGAGCGACGTGGACTTGAAGAAGTCTCTTTTGCGGGGAGATTACGACAGCAAGAGTATGGCTCATGCTATTGGCCTTCAATGCCAGAATGATTGGACAACAATTGGGGACTTTTGCATTCCGCCTCCAATGCACTGGAAGGTAATGCTCTATGACTGGACGCCAGAGATGCTGAAATTTTATTTGAATGCCTTTCAGCATACACTTCCAGACCCCAGTAACCTCGCTCGTTGGAGCTTTGCCGAGGATAGTTCTTGTCCCCTCTGTAGCAATACCCCTTGCACAGCTAGACACATTCTAGCTGGCTGCAAGGTGGCCTTAGATCAAGGACGGTACACTTACCGCCATGACAAAGTTCTCGCTGTTATTCGCGAGGTAATTAGTCTCTCAGTGGCTCGTGCCAACAAGGGTTTGACAGTATCCTCCAAACCCCCAATACAGTTTGTGCGGGATGGCTCTAAAGGCAAAAAACATTTAACTACAAAACCTTTCTCAATAATCGAGAAAGCTACAGATTGGATTCTGGAGGTTGATTCGGTCTCTAAGCAGTATAAATTCCCTGAAAGTCTCGGATGCACAGCCCTCCGTCCAGATATAACTCTTTACTCTCTATCTCGGAAGGTGGCTCTTATCGTAGAATTAACTGTTCCATGGGAATCAAATATCCCAAAAGACCACGAGTACAAATTAAATAAATACCATGATCTCGCAAATGCCGTAACCCGGAACGGCTTCACTGTTCACCTTCACGCGGTGGAAGTTGGCGCTCGTGGCCTGCCAGCTAAATCTCTATTTCACCTCTTTAAAGATCTTGGCCTTTCCAGAAAAATAATCAACTCTTTCTTAGAAAAATTATCTAAAACTGCGATTTGCGCATCTCAAATTCTATGGCTTCGAAGGGGGAGTGAATGGGTGGCAAGGTGAACGCTCACATGTGGCAAGACAGCTGTCCTAAACCTACCACAGCCGGTTCGTAAGTCCGGAATCCACTGCTCACCCCCCAGAAGTGTAAAAAAATAGTATTATGATGGGCCCGACTCCGGTCGGTGAATTCCATGGCAGCTCCGTTTGTATTTATTTATTATTTATTATAACTTCCAGGCGGCTCGGTCACTGTTGTCCTAGATATGGTCACTTTCGGTGGCCGAATGCGTCCTATGTTTCTCCTATCGTGATTTGCAATGCGTGTTTGTGAATTTATACTTGCTATTCGATATTTATTTATTTATTTATTTATTTAAGGAAAACCAACAGCAATATAAAATATTAAATAACAACTTAAATAATAAATGATAGCCAATAACAAGTTCTCACATATAGAAACAGTTTAGAGAATATGGAATTGCCAGCAAAAACGCTTGGCAGGGTCCGGTACTATAAATTTACAAAACGCAAATAAAAATTAAACAAAAAGGACAAGAAGGCAAAAAAAAACAATATCGAGAAATCGAATACAAAAAAAATAATAACAATAAAGAAAAGCAGAAGAGTAGGTACTAAAAGAAATTGTTGCTGAGGATACGTCTCGCTGATACAACACTAGTGCTAAATAGATCGATATCAACGTCGCCGCAAATCAGTTTATTGAGGTTGTTACTCGCACGCCACATATAGGTGTTTTGCATGTAATTAGATGTAACAACAGGTAGCCGAATTGGGATGGTGTGTCTCATGGATTTAACCGGGGCATTAAAAGATAGGTATGATAAAAGTTCGGTACAATCTAAAGAACCTTGGGCAATTTTTTGCAATTTTTTGATATGTTATATTTGCTATTCGAAATGTTCATGTTATTGTAATTGTGGTATGATCGTTGGCAAATCAGTAGCTTCAATTTATCGCACTCACGAGCAGCGATTTAATTACTCGAATGGTCGCCGTATGTAGAGATGCGTAACTCGCCTGATAGAGCGCGCCACGCGCCAATTAAGGAGTACTGTCTAGCGGCGTACGGAAATGTCATATACATATTTAACATTCGACAATAAAATGAGATTTATAAACTGTAGTACTGTTTTATTTCTCCTACATACTTGAGTGCGCTGTTGGAACAAAACAATGCGAAAAACACATAATTAAGCACCATAGAAAGTGCTTTAGTGCATATAGCGCTAAAATATGTCTACTTACGTTTTATTATTTTATTATTATTATTATTACTTACGACTACTGAGATGCTGAAATGCATACTTTCGGTATCTTAATATCTCTGCGAACCTCCGAATTGCAGTTAGTGACCTTAAGAACCGATCCAATAAGTTCGAAAGTTCATTTTACGCCACAGAAAAAGTAAATACAGCCAAATTCCGATCTTAAATGCTGCCGATATCTTTTTAAAAAAACACTTTTGTTGAGTAATTGGTCCTAAAACCTGTTCAATTGCACTCGGAGACCATATAAACCTCAGAATTGACATAAGGAACAGCATTTTGAAGTGAAAGGAACAGAAACCATCTTTATACCATGGGTAAGACGCCATCATGGACGCCATCTTGAATTCTAAGCTTAGAGAGCAAAATCTGATTTAGCACCGGGCAGATTTGGATTCAGGAAGGCCAAATTTGTCTAAAAACGTCCGGGGACCTAATGTCTCACGATTAGCCGTTTGATTTCATTTCCAGAGCGGTTTTTAGACCATCCGTCAGAATGGAGTATTTAGCATTCGGCACCGAAGAAAACCTGGCTAAAGAATATCAAAGATTATTAGCTATCGAAGCTTGAGACATGGTCAAACATCTTCAAGAATAGAAACGAAACGTGAATGGAGTACGAGATCCAGCGGCACTGACAGCGGCGTATTGGCTGCAAGGAAGGCTCCCGTCCCCATCCAAAAATGTATATTTTCCTAAAAATTATAAAATATCCTTAAAAGATGCATTTTTTTCTAAAAGATGTCTATTTTGAACTGTAGGGGATACCGAAGAAGGTTGTAACAGATAAAAGTTGAAACAAAGACGATTTCTCGGAACTTATGACCGCATCCGAACTGGCAACATCCATTGTATACAGTTCGTGCTGGCATCGTACGGCGAGAGGTTCAGTGAATACGACGTGCACCTTCTGCGCACCGAGGATCCCACGCTATTTCACAGCCATTTTTTAAAAAATACATTGGGTCACACTGAGCTTTCCTTATAACTTCGATGTTAATTTCTGCTAGGTTATCGAATGAATCGCAACGTTCACCCGCGCTCGAACAGGTTACAGGACCACCGCGACGCTGTTACATCTAATTGATTGCACGGCTTGTGTCTACAAAAGCGGCGGGGTATGGTCGAAGCCGCGCGTGGATGTAGCTGTGACTCGCTCGAAGCATTGCATCGCTGGTTCAGCCAGCAGCCGCCCGCGAAGCTGTCCTGATTGCTAATGCCTCATCGGCGAGCGACACGACGGCGAGCGACCCGGAGCGAGAGAGCCTCTTCGCCGAAATCCATATTGATGAGTTTGAATCTGGCCATTTAAAGTGGAACAAACAGCTGATCGATGCGCGACCGGTGCTTCTCAACATTGCGTGCAAATTGGCCAACTCGACAGTGCGACACCCTTAGTGGGATAAAACCCACAAAACACATTGGAAAGTCGATTCAATATGGGTGGGACACGAGATGTTAGCTAGAGTCTATGGATTTCGATGGATTGCTATGGAACGCTATGGATTTACAAATCATCGAAATCGGAATAAAGGTTCGCCAATAATACTTTCAATAAATAACACTGCCATTCCTCAAACTCATTGTACTAGATTTTTAGGTGTTCATGTCGACGAACTTTTAAAATGGAACTTTCACTGTGAAAACCTCGAAAGTAGGTTAAGTCGGGCATGTTATGCTTTAAGTATTGTAAGAAGGTCTTTGGATGAATTGCAAACAAGAAATGTTTATTTCAGCTATATTGAAGCTATCCTAAGTTATGCCATTACGATCTGGGGAAATTGTTATGCTTGTCATAGGGAACCCATATTTATACTCCAAAAGAGAGCAGTGCGAATAATTGCAAAGGTGAAAAGGGAAGAGTCATGTCGACCCATTTTTAAAAGGCTAAGAATCCTCACCTTAACCTCACTCTATCTCTTTAAGTTACTAACTGAGTTTTTTAAGAATAAAGAAACACATTATAAAAAGTTTTCAGATACACATACTAAAAATACGAGAAATAAATTAAACATTTTTATACCATGTATTAAACTAAACACAGCAAGGCAAGACAAAAAATACTCAGGGCCATATTACTTTAACAGGCTACCAGAAAGTTTAAAAACTATTCAAGTGGAAAGCTTATTCAAAAAGTTACTTAAAGAATTCTTATTAGACAAAGCTTTTTACTCGATCGATGAGTTTGTTAATTTTAAATAATTTTTCAAATTTTTTGGTCATTTTTTTGACAATTTTAAGTAGCATTTTTTAATTATTCTGACTTTTTCTGATTTTAATTTCTTGATTATTTTTATCAATTATTTTAATTTGTGGTTTTAGTAAATAAATCTTAAAAATGATTTGGATGCCCTAAAAGCAATAATGAAGTAACTGTATGTAAGTGGTGATAAATTTAAATATTGTAAAAACGAACTAATATACTGTAATTTAAATGTACCTAAATATTAAGTTTCTACAATCTGTTAAGATTTTTTTGGAAATAAAATAAATTGAAAAAAAAAAAAAAAATTGATGGCCTGCAAGGAACTATAGAATACAAACTTCTGTTGTGAGACAAGTATCAGCTGTTGTGGCCAGAGTATTAACTGATAAAACAGTCCAAGCAGGTGTGATCAAACATCCTCGGTTCTAGACTGGACTTGAAACATAGCAGCTGAATTCAATAGCGGTGGGCAAAGCAAAAAATTACCACCGAAATTATGTATTGTGTTTGAGAAATATAAAAATTTTAGGACAGTTGGGATAATATCCTAATGCTGAGTTCCTGCGGTTTGACGGTAAGGAGCTTTCAAGGGAAGTTCGCGGAGTTTGGACTCTACAAGGACTTAGATGGCAAAGCACATCCTTCGGACTTATTCGATACTGGAGTCGATGATGGGAGAGCTGCTTGCAGATGTCTAAGATGGGTCCAACAATGCTGACGCGGTATTCGGATCTAGTAGATGATACATTCCATGCATTCGAAGCAAAGTATAGGACAGGAGCGAATTTCCCTAGGATTCGACCTTAAAGCTAACCCTCCCTCCCCTCCCTCCATGATTTCCGAAATAAAGAATTGAAATGAATTGAACAAAAGACGGGCAAAATCGTTGAAGCTATTCGAGTGGATGATGGAGGGATGGCTTCTGTGCTTATTTACCACGTTGGAGCACATATTATAATTCTTGTGTCAACGTATTTCTAGCTGTACAGTACTTTGAAGTTTAAGTAATAGCTGTTCAAGCTTTAAAGTTGGTCGACTGAACTGAAATTTCGCCTAAATTCAGTAGTTGAACGGCGCAACTTTGAGATGCCTTGAATGCGTTGGGGTTTCCTACTGGCGGTCCGCGGTCCGAAACGCTTATGGGTGAATTTAAATTCAGCTTGTGACAAACGCAACGGGATGTGATGCGATCCGCACGCCGCCGCGGCCCCGCTCATGCCGGTTTCGAAAAAACCGTGTTTCTCGAGCGCCGACTTCTTCTAAACTTTCCATTTTTTGGGTCAATCGCCCGGCGAGACGAGACGACGCACCTGTTGTTTGCTCAGTGCTCGCGCGCGC
Organism: Micropterix aruncella; assembly: GCA_944548615.1. Lineage (NCBI taxonomy): Eukaryota > Metazoa > Arthropoda > Insecta > Lepidoptera > Micropterigidae > Micropterix > Micropterix aruncella. Next base: position 1,783,378 of record OX155959.1, read on the forward strand.
GCCCAGGACATTCGCACATCCGTCTAACGCCGGGGCTAGCGCGTTGTGTGTCAAGGCTCCATCGGAGGAGGTCACTGCTTCATAGATTCTAGCTGGATGCATATACATTTTGTGCCGGCAAGGGATATTCTTCATGGTCAAATAAGAATGATATACTACGCTATATATCAATCTACGGGTATAATTCCGTACGCTATATGGTGTGGGGAGCATCCCTTAGTCGCTCTACCTATATAAACGTAGGTACGTGATATGCCCGTTATATTATTACCCGAACGCAACAAGGCATATAACGTACGTTTGAGTACAAAAACAAACAAAAACCCGAAACCTTGTTCCTACGATTCTAAATACAAAGAAGGGTACGAAATTATTATTTTTAGTTTGGAAGTTATGTATTTTTAATCATTTGTATTGGTGTTCTCCTTAGAACAGGCTCTGCCTAGTTAGGAGCATCACAATCTATGTTAAGTGCTAACGGTGTATTTTTTTTTGTGGACCAATAAATAAATAAATAAATAAATAAATAAATAAATTGATCTATTGAGTAAAAAAATGTCTTGTTGAAAAAAACGTTTTTTCCTAATTTTTAAATAATAACCCAAAGGTAGGGCTAAGATTACAATCAAAAGACAATATCATATCAAAAAATATAATTTTTATTATATTCAAATAGCTAAGAATTCGCTGTTTCTCGAAGCGAAAATCTATATATATATATATATATATATATATATATATATATATATATATATATATATATATATATATATATATATATATATATATATATATATATATATATATATATATATATATATATATATATATATATATATATATATATATATATATATATATATATATATATATATATATATATATATAGTGGTATATATATATATATATATATATAAAGTGGTACTCATCCAAGAATACATCTCGTTTAAACAATAAGCATTTCCCAGTCCAGTCCGGGAAAACCTTCCAGCTATGTAAGTGGCTTTTATTATTTTTATTTCTTCATCAAAGTGTCATCCTTTAAACGAATTCTTTAAAAAAAGATTTTACAAAAAACCAATCAAATATTAACAATATTATACAATTTTATCTTATGTTTTGAACTCTTGTAAATATCATATAGCCTTAAGTATAAACTTCTCGACCAGAAATTACGATTTATATCTTATTTCATGGGAACGAGCAAATGAAGTATTTTATTTTTATTTTCATTTAATAGCTGGCTGATAGCGAGCCCAGCAATCGTATATCGTCCCTTTAAAGAGTGGATATATTCGAATTTCAAATCGAATTTTCGAAATGTCATTCCGCATTTAAGAGACGATTGATTGTGATTTTTTTCATTGTTTTTGCTTAAATTTGTCTTTAATAAAGACATTTTATTTTGGTTTGCAAAAGGATACGCTTTGTTTTTGAGATGTGGATGAAGGGTGATCGTTCGCTAGCGATAAAGGGATCCCATTAAACCTACAGTGTACCGTCGAAAGTGGTACTCATCCAAGAATACATCTCGTTTAAACAATAAGCATTTCCCAGTCCAGTCCGGGAAAACCTTCCAGCTATGTAAGTGGCTTTTATTATTTTTATTTCTTCATCAAAGTGTCATCCTTTAAACGAATTCTTTAAAAAAAGATTTTACAAAAAACCAATCAAATATTAACAATATATATATATATATATATATATATATATATATATATATATATATATATATATATATATATATATATATATATATATATATATATATATATATATATATATATATATATATATATATATATATATATATATATATATATATATATATATATATATATATATATAAAACGTCGGGTTAGTTCGAACACGTATAAATCGAGAACGGCTAGACCGATTTTCATGGTTTTTAATTTGTTGTATTTGTCTCCGTCCTGAATAGCAGAATAACTATTAAAAAAAATGGAAAATTGACGAAAAATTAAAATAAAAGAAAAAACATTTTCCCATACAAAATGAAAATCCGTGTTTTACTCATGGTCAGTTGTACGTGGGATGTTCACGTGTCGGCAAATCATTCGCTTTATTTGTTCTTGCGCCTGATAAAAAACAAAAAATGTCGTATATCACAAGGTGCTTCAATGAAGAGAATTAAACCGAGTGCATCCCATGCTGCACAATATGTAAATAGTTTAATTCAATCATGTTTTGCTGACACGCGATTTATATACTTAACATTTGTACTTTTATATTTCTTTTAGTGCTATTATCTTAATAAAGTGTTGAACTTAATATTTATTTTGTATTCATTGTATTACTTTCACAAAATCATAAATAAAGTCAGCTAATCTGTAACACGATATTCATTGACTGTTAAGCGGTACGAAGTTCGCCGAGTCAGATAGTACTAGATATAAGACAACTGTATTGCTTGAAAAATGCTTTCAATCTCCATCGCGCGTAAGCAGAGACACTGTTTCATAATAAGAATACAATATCGGTGCAGGTACCACAGTGTGTAGTGTCCAAAAAATCTACAGCGTTTAACCAACACTTTTACCTTTACCTTGCTCCAAGTTTAATGAATATTTTTGGAAAATACTATAACACGGCGTTTGGTGGCATAGTGGTTAGGTCGTCTGATCTTACATTGGAAATTCCCGGGTTCGATTCCGGGCTGGGTTACCATTTTTCGTTGAGATGAAATTAACGGATTTGCATTTCAATTATGTCGATCGAATGCAATAACAAGACACACTTGCTCACATGTTACACGCAGACAAACATAAAAACACTTGATAGTAGGGTTGGTTGTAAGAGATTGTTGTATGACAATTAACCCGCCAATTGTGAAATTTCACAATACAGAATATAAATAAAAACTAACAAACAAGCAAAATTTCAGGAATGACACAGGTCGTTCTTAAAAGTGCTTCATGCTGTGGTTGTAGTAAAGGTGAACGAAAACTGAATGTATGCTCATGACTTTTCAAAAATAGCAATACATTTATATTAATATAATTTTCACATCGCCACATCTGACAATATAAATTACCTATATGTAATACTAGAATGAATTCAGTTTGTTTATTATTTAATATTTTGTACTTGGATTTATTTTATAATTAATTTTGACTACTTTTATTATTTATAAATAAATATTTAAAAATGGTTTTGACATGTACCAAATCCTTGTTTCAAATGGTTCCTCACATCTACCAAGTCCTTGTTTCGAGCGGCGGCCAATACAGTTGTAATATTCAAGATGTCACTAGAAAAGAAGGAGACACACATGTTATTTTATCATGGCCGGCTTCTACCAACTTTTAGCCACTAATTTGGATTCCTTATATGGATTCCTTCCTTTACCATTAATTTTGAGAAATATTCAAATTTATTTTATGATATTACAGTACTCCCTCTATAATCCGGCACGTCACTTCTCCGGCCCTGCCAGTAATCCGGCGTTATTATTCCGACAGCTACCAAGCTGTGGGGGAGGGCTAGTGACGCTAGCTGTTCAAGGAATATCACGAAGCAGCAATTGATAACATATATTAATTACCTGGGCAAAAGAAAATGGTGTCTGCGAGTGATATTCTAGTATCGAAGCGACTTTAAGTAGGTACAAGTGTTTAAAATGTCATTTGCAGTGAACAAAACAGTCAACAATAGATTTTTTTAATCTATTCTTATATAATAATAATTAATTCTTAAATAATAATAATTAATAATTATTATTACTATTATTAATATTAATATTTAATAATAATAAATTTATTCCTATTCCAACTTCAATGAAATTATGTAAACTATTGATACACAAGTAAATATGTCAAATAGAATAAAAAACACAGAAAGTGAACTATTGTACTTATTAAATATAATAATAATATTTAATTTGTACTAAAAATAACTAAAAATTAAATTTTCATAACTTATGAAATATTTCTAGTTTATGTATTTAGTCAAGTAGATAGATATATATTTCCGAAATGTACTCAATCAGACCATTCATTTCACGCGAAAAACGATATATTTACGTTATTATATAGATATTTGGAGATTTGGGCATTTATACAACTATTTACTTTATATTCTGACAATTAAGGTACTGTGTGGCACTCAGGATGACGTAACGTTACTAACAATACCACATACTATGGGGGAATAAAGAAACGGAAAACATACATAGATAAACTATGAACACATTACATTTCTTTTTGAAATCACATTACATTTACAGTGAAAATCAGACGAAAATAGAAATTATTTTGCGGCCTCCACATCAATGGAATAATGTAGACTATCGACACATAGATAAAGTAGTAACTGCATTGAAAGTTTATTTTTTCAAATGGTGGTTTTGGATTATATTAACACTTCAATTACGTGTAGGTATGTATTAATGTTGTGTATAATATAGTATTACATACATTTATGTAAACAATAAAACATAGCTTCAGCCGTTTAAATGCTTCATTTTTAGAGATATTTATGTAATTCGGAGTTTTCAGTAATCCTATAGTTCTGTGGTCCGTTTTACCTCAATATAAATGAGATACTCTATTTTAACACTACTGCCAAACAAAAAAATTATGCAATGAGTCCAGGGTTCATATATGTATGTTTTCTATATCTTTATTCCAACATAAAGTATTGATAGAATCGTTATGTCGTCGCGAATGTCGTAGGGCGCACCGAAACTGTCCAAATATTAGTTAAATAGTTGTCTAAATGTTAAAATCTCCGAATGTCAATAAATTAACATAAATATATCGTATTTAGTGTCAAAGTAAAGATCTGACTGAGTACATTCTGAAAACATATATGTATCTATATGGATAAATTCGTAAACCAAAAATATTTCATAAAAGACCAGTAATAAAAATAATTATATATGAAGTATTTCACTTTTTGTAACGGCAGTCGTGTTTTTTATTAATTTATTGTATTTACTTGTTGGTGCCTAAATATAAAAATCGATTGTGGCCTCTAATAGGTGGCATTTGCTTTTTGTGAGCATCTCATCATTATCCTATAATGTCATCATTATACTATCCAATAACCAGTTTGGATTTAGAAAACATAAATCAACCACCATGGCAATTGGGGAACTAGTAAAGCTCATATTAAAAGCCTTGGACAACTCTCTAAATCCGCTCGCGGTATTCTGTGATTTGTCCAAGGCTTTCGATTCTGTCAATCATGATATCCTTCTACATAAACTTGAGCTGTACGGATTTAGAGGCAGAACTCTCAATTTAATAAAGTCATATCTTAAAGATGGGTCTCAAATTGTGGAGATAAAGAAAATTAAATCACTCCCAAAACCTATAACATGTGGAGTACCTCAAGGTTCTATTCTGGGTCCGCTATTATTTATTATTTTTATAAATGATGTGGGTTATTCAATGCCCTTAAATTGTAATACATTACTATACGCAGATGACACTAGTTTTGTATTCCAAGGTACAACTAGCGATGAAGTAGGACATAATGCCAACAAATGTCTCTCTGTAGCTAGTAACTGGTTTAAAACGAACCAATTATTATTAAATCCCACCAAAACCGTAGCCATGAATTTTGCCTTAAAAAAAGTTAACAATATCAATATCATCATGGACTCTAATAAAGTTCAGGTCGTTAACGCGGCCAAATTTCTAGGTATTACAATAGACCAGAAATTAAACTGGAGTCCACATATCGAGAGGCTATCGAAGGAACTGTGTTCTGCTATTTATGCCATACGAAAAATCAAATTTCTAGCCGGTGAACAAGCCGCAATGAGCACATACTATGCGTGCTTTCATTCGAAGATGGCTTATGGTATCCTAACATGGGGTAATGCACCAGATAGCCATCGTATTTTTATACTGCAAAAGCAAGCTCTCAGGACGATATTTGGGTTAAAAAGAGACGACCACTGTGCTCCGATCTTTAAAAATAAAAAAATATTAACATTTCAATCTGAATTTATATATCAGTGCATAATTTATGCGAAAGCAAATTTGAAAAACGAGGAAAAGCATTCGAGTCTGCATGAACATAACACTCGCAATAAAAATAATGTAGTAATCCCCAAAGTGCGGCTTTCTTTATACCAGAGATCATATTTATATTTGGGGTTTAAATTTTTCAACTCATTGCCAGCAGAAATTAAAATACTTCAAGAGGTTGCATTTAAGAAATGCATAAAAAGAAACTTAGCCATGCATGCTCTCTATAATTTGGTTGAATTTGACAAGGCCGTCTTAGTTTTTAAAAAATAAATTAGCTTTTATCAAATTTGTTCTGTATTTTGTCACCGTAGTTTTGATTTCATTGTAAAACTTGTTGTTTATTAACTGATTATTTTAAAATTTCTTGATTGACTATTTTTAAAACTTATCGATAGATTATTTAAAAATGTTGTTTACATTTTTTTTTTTTGTTATTTGAGTCTGTAAGATTGAATTTTTATAATTGATCCGATGGTGTCTTGCTTTTACATATAAAAAGTATATGTACACGTAATGAAGTTGTAATAACCTCTAGAAAATGTAAAATGACGTATTCCACAGTATGTACTTTTTGGAATTAATAAAATATGACTATGACTATGACTATCTAAAACTAGCTGACCCGTGCCCACTTCGTTGGGCGGTGAAACTTTTCACCTGTTATGAAATTATGAGTGTGGTTCGGTTAGTACTGAGTGGTATGATTTATTTCCTGACTGCCAAAAGAAGGGTTATATATTTACTGCATATGTATGTATGTATTTGCATGCCAATTTGACTATAATACCGTTATTTGTAAGTGTCTTCTTGTGAGTGTCTCATTTGTGAGCGTATTATCTCTTTAACTATTTATGCAGTAAAAGGGAAATTATATGCAGTAAAAGGAAAAAGTCTTTTGTATCAAACGCTTGAGACGATAAATTTACTTATTTTGATAAGAATTCATAATTGTTGATGATGACCAATAAATATGACCAATAAACATGACCTAACGATTTAAATATTTTTTTAATAAAAAATACTACTTTTTGTGACTTAAATATAAAATTTAGCCATATGCTGTCGCTGACTTTTTTGTAGGCATTATCAAGCTCTACGACTTTTCTCTAGAACTTAATCATATATCTCTCATCGTTAAGGCAGCGTTAGTTAGAAACGTTTTCGTTCAACCGCTTATTCCCCGACTTACTTTGCAAATCCGACTACCACGAGAAAGTGTTTTCATTTTTCGGATAAATATATAGCCTATGACACTTATAAATAATGTGGCTTTCTATTGGTAAAAGAATTGTCAAAATCCGTTCATTAGATCCAGAGATTACTTCCTACAACGTCACAAACTTTACCTCTTTATAATATTATATTAGTATAGATAAACTGACACATTAAAATAATTGAAAGATCCCATCGAATTTTGAAGTGCCGAATTCGCAAAGATACTATCAACATGAAATATCCACTTCACTTGAAGGTAAGTAGCGTATCTAGGCAACCGGTTACACACATCGTCGATTCCGGTCAAATAGCTGGTAAAGTGTTAATGTCGTCAGCTTCTCGAGTGTTTGTTCGTACATTGACGGAATCGCAATTTGTCACTTTGGGTTGGGCTGGTCGCGCTTTCGACGCACTTCTGCTACACGATTTAAATATGAATAACCTGTATGGGAGTGGTTGTTTAAAAATGTATTGAAATAGTTTGATTTGTCATTTTGGTCCGGCTTAAGTTAGAAAGTAAGTATGATCTTTTATGAGCTTTAAATAGTGCTAAAAAATACAAAGGGCGAACCCGTCACCTTAGGAAGTTTTAACGATTAGTCGTTCTTTCTCCCGTGAAGTAAACGCAGAAGACTTGGACAAAACAATCCACCGTCAAGCTCCGCCACATGCCCGTAAGAGGTTAACGCCTTAACCGCGAGATAACTAGGTGTGTTACCCAGCGGGCTTACACTCACGCCCTTACTTCCAATTGCGACCAGATTACTCCGGTCTCTTGATTGGTTACGAGTTCGAGGTCGCTTGCGCGGTTCTCTCCATTAAGAAGAGGTGAAACGGTGTATACCGAATCTATCGCGGATCACGGCATCCTTTGCCCGGCTGTTCACCCAGGATCGGGTAGCCGATGGTCATTTCAAGAGCAGTCGCCGTACGGTCCGCAACCACCCCCGCTCTATAGGAAGCAGTATGTACTGCTTCCAGACTCCCCCGACTAGTCAGAGTGCACAGTCGATTGGCTTACGCCGCACGGTGCGCACACCGTCCAGGAGGGCAAGAAGGTTGATTCCTAGGGGAAACTAGCCCTAAGGCCAGAGCCCTACCCGGGCTCGCACTTCATGCGTGGAGGCCGCCGGATGGGTGTTGACCCGTGACCCATCCCTGAACATAATGGGGTCTTCGTGGCCAACTTGACAAATAATGTTTGGGACAAAATATACATATTAATTAACGATTACTTACGATAATCGTCGCTTATCGTCCCTTCTTTGATTTAGAAGCCAATGCTGAGTAAACAACTTTGAAATCGTGTCAAAATAATCTTCGAAATCATGAGAGAAAGATGAGCTACACGGCTGTCAGAGGCAGACTGCTCGATTTAGACCGTTCTTAGTGAAGACCCCGAACAAGACCCATCCGCCATGACACTTGTCGAAACGGAATACGAAAAAGGTTGTAGACGGTGCTTAACATCAATTTAAGAGACTGATAGCCTCTACATAAGCACGCTCCAGTTAGGACCCATGAAAGGGAATACCAAAACATCGGTTCAAAATTAAGCGTCGTTTTAGCACATTTTTAGACTCCAAGTTAGGCACCTGCAAGAAACGAAATATTTATTTATGTAGTAACACATCTAGTAAACAAACATTGGAGTGTCATATTTGTAAGTAAGATGTTAGCAAGAAATTGATGCGACATTATTTTTAATGTTTGACACAGTCACCTAACTAGGCCTAGGCCTGTTCTAAGGCAGACTTTTAATGACTAGATATTAAGTGGGCACTGTCAACTTAAACTATATGTTAGTACTTATTTTAAATCGACAAATATGAAACTATAAATATTTACGCATATACAAATATAGATACTCATATACATCTATAGGTAAAATATATATCCATATATGCCACGTACACATCCATATATGTATTCGAAAATAATAATAAAACCAAAATAAATAAAAATAAAAACTAAAATAATATACAAATCAATTACATATTGATATAACGTTTACATACATGTAATAGTCATTTAAAATTATCATGGTAAAAACTAAATACTAAATACTATCATTCAAAATACAACAGTCAGCATATTCCCTAAACCATCCCTACCCACCTCCAACAACCAATCGGTTAGTGATTTTTTTAAAGTGGATGTGTTCTTACTACTTTCAATTGCTTCGGGAAGATTGTTGTACATTCTGTAGGGACAATGAACGTGAAATGGCGTTGGCCAAATGCTGTATAAGTTCTTGGCCCCATCATATCACCAGTTTTTGTTGCTCTCGTCTTTCCAACTCGTTGTTGATTATAAGGGGTCATTTTATTTTTAGTATATATTAGGGCCATGCGAATATAAAGCTGTCTTACATCCAAAACCTCGACTGGATTTAAAAAGTGTCTGACGGAAATCGATACGGTTTACGTGCGATTATTTTTAAAATACATTTTACGCTACTTCTAGAGGGTGTAGAGTGGACCTTGTACAAGCGCCCCATCCTATAATACCATAGCATAGTATTAACTGACACAATGCATAGTAGGTGTTTTACAGTGTTCCCGGGTATATACGGGCCATCTCGTATACGGGTGTATACGGGCCAATGTGTATCACGAATGATCACTCTCGCTCCAAATTTCACTCACTTCGACGCATCGACGTTGCGGCGCGGGATGCGGCCACAATAAACTTAGGAATTCCGATTCACCTCGAATTCGACTTTTCCGTTTACGCATCTCGTTTGTATAGCGAAACGCCGTTTGTATGCTAATTTCGCCTCGTCTTAATGTGCTTTGAGCGATGAAGGTCAACGCAACGTTTTCACCGGAGAACTGGAGATGCTTTTGAAAGAGGAACACGCCCAAAAGAGAACTTACGGATGCTACGCTTATTTCATATTGACTGAGGGCAAAGATTTTCCGGAGAGATGGGGGAGGGGCTACCGGAAATGCACAGGGGACGCGTCCACCCCCGAAACATTTTGACTAAAAAAAAATGACAATCAGGGAGAATCAGCGACTTATATACCTAATGGAGTTAAGTGAGTTAATGGGTCCTTGTTGAGTTGGCCACGAAAACCCATTCTATTCAGGGTTGGTCACACTCACGGGTCAACACCTATCCGACGGCCTCCACGCATGAACTGCGAGCCTGGGTAGGACTCTGGCCTTACGGCTAGTTTCCCCTGGGAATCAACCTTCTGGCGCTCCTGGACGGTCTGCGCACCGTGCGGCGTAAGCCAATCGATTGCGCACTCTGACTAACAGTCGGGGGAGTTTGGAAGCAGTACCGTTTCCTATAGAGCGGGGGTGGTTGCGGACCTTACGGCGACTGCTCTTGAAACGACCATCGGCTACCCGATTCTGCGTGAACAGCCGGGCAAAGGATGCCGTGGCCCGCGATAGATTCGGTATACACCGTCTCACCGCTTCGTAAGGGAGATAACCGCGCAAGCGACCTCGAACTCGTAACCAATCGGTCGCAATTGAAAGTAAGGGCGTGAGTGTAAGCCCGCTGGGTAACACTCCTGGCTATCTCGCGGTTAAGGCATTGGCCTCTTACGATTTTGTGGCGGAGCTAGACGGTGGACTGTTTTGTCCAAGTCTTCTGCGCTCACTCCAGGGAGATATAACGACTAATCGTTAAAACTTCCTGAGGTGACGGGCTCGCCCGCTGTAGTCGACAACCATAGTTATGTACCTAATGCCAGGCTCGTATCCGGGTGGAGAGGGGGAGGGGGGTGATGGGGTAGTTAGGATTTAACCCCTGGAAATCTAGCGTATTTTCCTATCTTTGTACGGACAAATTCAAGCTTGGTGGGTGCCGCGCGCGTTGTTTTTATGAATGCCCCCCCCCCCCCATCCCCGAAACAGAAGTCTGGATACGTGCCAGACTATAAGGGCTTATTGCTAGTGATGACATACGGCACTGAGACGTGGTCGCAATCTATTGGCCTCATACACAAGCTGAAAGTGACGCAACTATCCATAGAGGGACCTATGCTTGAAGTTTAACTGCATGATAGGATCCATAACGAGGAAATCCGCAGTATAACTAAGGTCACTGACATGGCTCGAAAATGATCAACTTGAAATGGCAATGGGCAGGCCATAGCTCTATAGTATGCCATAGTTCTGCGAGCTATATACGCTATAATAGGCATATATAGCTCGCAGAACTGAAAACCGCTGTAGAAAAAAAGGCTCTTGAATGGCGACCATGAACCGGCATACGCAGTGATGGACTGATTACATTGTCACGGTCACAGGAAATAGGTGGATGGGAGCGGCTCAAGACCGTTCGTCATGGCATTCTATGGGGGAGGCATATGTTCCAACAGTCGACGTCTACCGGGTGATGATGATGATGAGGGCTTATACAAGAAGAGCAAGAACACGAAATCCTTACTGGGGAAACTGAGCAAGTAAATATTAAAAACGTGCAAGATGGATGTCATGCGAAGTTGATAAAGAACGTCGCTGCTTAAACCTTGGGGATAATGCTAAAGAATGCAATGTAGAGTCATGGGAGATGGTTTTCAGTCATATTTCAGTAGCGTGTAGGGTTTCAGTCAAATATAAACAAAATTAGTTTTAATCATTTATTTAATCATTTAAGCAAACATTCCGTGATTTGGTCAACGGGCCTTGTTTAAGGCCCGTGATTTATTCATCTGGGTAATTACCGTTTATCGGGCCTTTATCTGAGCCGGGTTCATTGACCCGGTTTTCTGGATGTGGCGTCGCAGGGCTGTGCGCTTGATTTATTCATCTGGGTAATTACCGTTTAGCGGGCCTTTATCTGAGCCGGGTTCATTGACCCGGTTTTCTGGATGTGGCGTCGCAGGGCTGTACGCCCTGCGGCAGGTATCTCTCTGGTAGAGGCGATCAACTGTTTAGATAGGTGAACATGACAGCTTCTGCGGCGATTACTGCTGTGCTGTGATACTTTATCTAGCGGTCTGCTAATCTAGTAGACCGCACAGGTACGGCTTTTGGACTTGACTTATAGCGGCCTGGTAGGCAGAAGATTTATTCCATGCATATTTTTATGTTTTTTAAATAGCTTTTATTTAATAATAATTTTTTTTCGAGAGTTATATTCCGCCTTCTCTAGTCAATCTTGAATATTTATTGTTCATTCACGTCTCATTTTTTTCAGATAATTGTTATTTGTTCGTTAATATGGTTGAATTGTTCGATTATAGAAATAGCATTAATTTGAAAATATAAAATAATGAAATATTGCGTTTGGATAAATTTGAATACTTATTGCTTTTAAAATCGTCATGCCTTTTCTACTTATCTCTATCCCTTCCCCCCTTCCATCCTTTTATTTGTGGCACTGTGTAACCAATAAAAAATGATCTCTTCTATGGAGGAGAATAGTAATAAAGCATTCGACAATCGCTGATAAACAAGAGTATGCGGCCTGAATGGCCAGGATGGCCAGGTGTGTGGTGAGAGTTGACAACTGCGGCAGGATAGGACATCTTCTTCATCCTGCAGCGTTCCATAGTCTTATTCCACAATCGATTATCTGTGTAGCCGTAGCAGACGAGCTTGGCTCGGCATATTGTCACACCCACCCTCATTCTGTTGAGACTATGCCAGGAGGTAAAAGGGAGACGGGACACCGGTGTTATCTCTTCGTTTACGTTTTCGCGAAGAGATGCCCTCCAATGAGTGATGAGGTGGAAGAGGTAGGCTTTTCTGCAGAGGTAGGATTGGAGCAGCTAGAGACAATTCTCGCAGCATAGGGGTAGTGTCGAGGATTTATGCGCGCGTTGATCAACTTTACCATCGGCAAATTTCACTGCGGAGATGCATAGGATCAGAGCTGAGGTTCTGGGTGTAGCTGGATTGGCTCCCCATGTACTCCCCGTGAAATATAGTTAAATAGTCTATATCATACATATTAGCCTACATATTAAAGTAATAAAACGTAATGAATGGTTATTCTACACTAACTATGGTTCCAATTCGTTATTGCCGCGTTATGCATGCATACAATGTATGCTTTAACGATATTGACATATTAACCATCAAAATAGTCGATCCTTTGTAAGGGAGGTACTTGAAAAGCTCATTATCAGATCGGATTGAATTAGCATGCATATTTAACTATATTTCACATACTCACAAGCACATTCGCTCTACAGATAGGTACACACATCCACACACACATACATACACGCACACACACATACAAACACACACACACACACATACACGCTCTCCATCACACAAACACACACCAACACCCATACACTCGCACATAGCGATTTTAACTGTTAGTTTTAAATTCTTTTTGGTTTTCTTTGTATTGTATTGTTTAGCATATTTTGTAATCCTTATATAGCAAATAATTTAAAACATCATTGGCTTCACCATAATATAAAACACTATTTTTTTTAATTATAGTGTTATATATTATGCTTATACGGTATTTTTTATGCTGTGTGTTTTTAACAAAAAATAAAATTAAAAAAAAAAATATATGACAATAAACCAAAATCAATATCCTAGTGAAGTAGCCTTCGTAATTTCAGGCGAATAAACGGTCGGTGAATAAACGGAGGAAATCTCAACCAATGCGAAAATTTTAACGACATCCGACGAAATTGAGTTTAGTATATTAATTACTTTTTCGACAGTCTTTTAGTAATTTAAATTTATAGCGTGGCTATTCAGATGACGGTCGCAACAGTTATAAAATTAGGAGTAATATTTTAGGCGGATTAATAAAATTGATATTAAATATTGCTCCGTAAGGTGAATATGAAATAGTATGTAATATATCAAAACCCAAATTCATTGCATTTGGATTAGGTCCAGTAGTCATCTCACCTCGTCTGTCATAAATTATATTTATGTGTATTGACCCCTAAACTTGTGAAGTAAAATCTCGGCCGTACCTTTTGCATCCCGGAAGGGACATTACACATTCTAGGGGGTAATTACACATTAATGTGTATAATATGTATATGTATAGGTATGTATGTGTATTCATGTACGTATATTACATATAGTATTATGACAATCGTTTTTTTCCTTTCCTCTCCCATCCTTATGGTACTTATACATTTCAATTTACATATGCTTCTTGTTCCCTTTATAAAATAAAATATTTCTAAATTATTATCTTATAAGTAGGTGCTTATAAAATCGAAGACTATCGCGGTTGTTTGACATTATAAATAGGATAGAAAACGAAATTACCGCGTGAAATTTGTAGGACCCGACGTTTCGGTGACGTTGCAGCCGCCGTTGTCTAGGGTAGACTAAAGAGCTGTCAGTCCGTTGTTTTGCGGGTAGGCCGCAAACCGCTGCCGCCACTGCGTAGGTTATAACGGTGGTGGGGGGCCGGGCTCGGAGCGCGGGAATTTTTAAAATCCGTCTTGCACACAACACTCACTGTATCCTGTTTTACGTCTTTGCGTTCGGCGTTCGGCGGCGGGAACATTTTAAGAAGAGGGTTCCACGTAGAAGAGAGTTTGTAGCCGTCATCTCTATTGAAGTTCGGAGTTCTTCTTATTTCAATGGCTTCCCGGATCATGCGAGGAAAGTAGAATTGTTCCTTGGATAGAACAATGGGATTTTGAAACTGCATCCAGTGGTTACTTCCGCTATCCAATATATGTTCGCAGATCGCCGATTTTTCTCGCTGAACGTTTTTAACAGCTTTGATGTGTTCTGTCAGTCGCGTGGCTATGGGCCGTTTCGTTTGTCCAACGTAGGCTAGACCGCAGCTGCATTCGACTTTATACACACCCGGGGTTTGCAGTGGTATTACATCCTTTACAGGCCTCAAAAATCGAGCTATATTTTGGGTCGGTTTGAAGATCGTTTTTATATCGAATCTGTTTAGCATCTTACTTATTCGATCAGTCACGCCCTTGACGTATGGTAAGAATGCTCTTGATCTGCTCGGTTTTTGAGTTTCGTCCGTATTAGATCGTGTGCGTGTCTCGTGATATTTTCCGTATCCATTTTTCCTAAGGACATCATTGACATGTTCCATCTCCTTCGGAAAATGCTCAGTGTCGCATAGATCGCGTGCTCGATTCACGAGCGACGTTTGCACTGAACGTAGATGGTAGGGATGATGGTGTGAGCTTGCATGCAAATATCTGTCCGTATGTGTGGGCTTTCGATATACCGTATGTCCGAGAGTATTGTCACTTCTCCTCGTCACTTTGACATCCAAAAATGGTAAGGAGCCGTCCTTCTCTACTTCATAGGTGAAACTGATTTTTGGGTGTATGGAGTTTAGATGACCCAGGAATTCTTTCACCGTTTGAATGTTGCCTTTCAGGATGCAGAAGGTATCATCCACGTGGCTGGTATCATCCACCTGGCTTCGCTACGTGGATGATACCTTCTGCATCCTGAAAGGCAACATTCAAACGGTGAAAGAATTCCTGGGTCATCTAAACTCCATACACCCAAAAATCAGTTTCACCTATGAAGTAGAGAAGGACGGCTCCTTACCATTTTTGGATGTCAAAGTGACGAGGAGAAGTGACAATACTCTCGGACATACGGTATATCGAAAGCCCACACATACGGACAGATATTTGCATGCAAGCTCACACCATCATCCCTACCATCTACGTTCAGTGCAAACGTCGCTCGTGAATCGAGCACGCGATCTATGCGACACTGAGCATTTTCCGAAGGAGATGGAACATGTCAATGATGTCCTTAGGAAAAATGGATACGGAAAATATCACGAGACACGCACACGATCTAATACGGACGAAACTCAAAAACCGAGCAGATCAAGAGCATTCTTACCATACGTCAAGGGCGTGACTGATCGAATAAGTAAGATGCTAAACAGATTCGATATAAAAACGATCTTCAAACCGACCCAAAATATAGCTCGATTTTTGAGGCCTGTAAAGGATGTAATACCACTGCAAACCCCGGGTGTGTATAAAGTCGAATGCAGCTGCGGTCTAGCCTACGTTGGACAAACGAAACGGCCCATAGCCACGCGACTGACAGAACACATCAAAGCTGTTAAAAACGTTCAGCGAGAAAAATCGGCGATCTGCGAACATATATTGGATAGCGGAAGTAACCACTGGATGCAGTTTCAAAATCCCATTGTTCTATCCAAGGAACAATTCTACTTTCCTCGCATGATCCGGGAAGCCATTGAAATAAGAAGAACTCCGAACTTCAATAGAGATGACGGCTACAAACTCTCTTCTACGTGGAACCCTCTTCTTAAAATGTTCCCGCCGCCGAACGCCGAACGCAAAGACGTAAAACAGGATACAGTGAGTGTTGTGTGCAAGACGGATTTTAAAAATTCCCGCGCTCCGAGCCCGGCCCCCCACCACCGTTATAACCTACGCAGTGGCGGCAGCGGTTTGCGGCCTACCCGCAAAACAACGGACTGACAGCTCTTTAGTCTACCCTAGACAACGGCGGCTGCAACGTCACCGAAACGTCGGGTCCTACAAATTTCACGCGGTAAATTCGTTTTCTATCCTATTTATAAGTAGGTGCTTATATTATACGCGACTTTGAAATGCATAAATTGCTATATTACTGTACATTTACAATGATCTTTTATAAAATATATATGCTGTATACATTTAGCTAATAAATAATTAAAAAAAAAACACTTTTACCGCTGTAATCTAGTATACTTATATTATAAATAGGTAAAGTTTGTGATGTAGGAAGTAATCTTTGGATCTACTGAACCGATTTTCAAAATTCTTTTATCATTAGAAAGTCACGTTATTTGTGAGTGTCATAGGATAAATATTAATCTAAAAAATGATAAACCTTTTTCGTGGTAGTCGGATTTGCAAAGTAAGTCGGAGAATGGTCGAACGAAAACGTTTCTAACTAACGCTGCCTTAAGGATTAGAGATATATGATTAAGTTCTAGAAAAAAGTTGTAGAGCTTGATAATGCCTACAAAAAAGTCAGCGACAGCATAATTATGTCTAACTTTTATATTTAAGTCACAAAGAGGAGTATTTTATATTAAAAAAATAATTTAAATCGTTAGGTCATGTTTATTCGTCATATTATCAATAATTATTAATTCTTATCAAAATAAGTAAATTTATCGTCTCACTTGTTTAAAACCAAAACCTTTGACCTTTTACTGCATATAATTTCCCTTTTACTGCATAAATAGTTAAAGCGATAATACGCTCACAAATAAGACACTCACAAGAAGACACTCACAAATAACGGTATTATAGTAAAATTGCGGTACGAATACATACATATGCAGTAAAAATATAACCCTTCTTTTGGCAGCCAGGAAATAAATCATAGCACTCAGTACCAACCGAACCACACTCATAACTTCATCACAGGTAAAAAGTTTTACCGCCCAACGAAGTGGGCACGGGTCAGATAGTAATTTATTTTGGGTAACCGACCTGCGCGTGTTACCATATCCAAAAAGAAACGGAAGTCAAATGCCCGGGTTTCCGAATAAACTAAATTGAGCTGTGATAAGCAATTACTAAAAGTTCGTTTTCATATTTAGACAATTATGCAACGTCCTTTCAAAATATTTCATTACCATGGTTTACATGGTCTTTTGTCGTGGTTATTGGGTGCACGGAATAATAGCTTGGGGAGCATATTATACGAAATCAGTCTTAGATCTTCCAGTGAAAGCCCAAACGCTTTTGTTGAGGGTAATCAATATAATTTTATTTTATTTTATTTTATTTTATAGCAAACTTACAGATAGTAAATTATGATACTAATACGGACGAAATTCAAAAACCGAATACGGACGAAACTCAAAAACCGAGCAGATCAAGAGCATTCTTACCATACGTCAAGGGCGTGACAGATCGAATAAGTAAGATGCTAAACAGATTCGATATAAAAACGATCTTCAAACCGACCCAAAATATAGCTCGATTTTTGAGGCCTGTAAAGGATGTAATACCACTGCAAACCCCGGGTGTGTATAAAGTCGAATGCACTGCGGTCTAGCCTACGTTGGACAAACGAAACGGCCCATAGCCACGCGACTGACAGAACACATCAAAGCTGTTAAAAACGTTCAGCGAGAAAAATCGGCGATCTGCGAACATATATTGGATAGCGGAAGTAACCACTGGATGCAGTTTCAAAATCCCATTGTTCTATCGAAGGAACAATTCTACTTTCCTCGCATGATCCGGGAAGCCATTGAAATAAGAAGAACTCCGAACTTCAATAGAGATGACGGCTACAAACTCTCTTCTACGTGGAACCCTCTTCTTAAAATGTTCCCGCCGCCGAACGCCGAACGCAAAGACGTAAAACAGGATACAATGAGTGTTGTGTGCAAGACGGATTTTAAAAATTCCCTCGCTCCGAGCCCGGCCCCCCACCACCGTTATAACCTACGCAGTGGCGGCAGCGGTTTGCGGCCTACCCGCAAAACAACGGACTGACAGCTCTTCAGTTTACCCTTGACAACGGCGGCTGCAACGTCACCGAAACGTCGGGTCCTACAAATTTCACGCGGTAAATTCGTTTTCTATCCTATTTATAATGTCAAACAACCGCGATAGTCTTCGATTTCAAATTATGATACTAGTATCTTAAAAACATATTTAAACGAAACAAATTTACTATCCTATGAATAGTTTGCAATGCTTGCATTACACATTAACATAGAAATAACATGAACATATTGATAGTAAAAAAATATATAATAAAGCTAATAATAATATAAGGGTAAGAAAAGAAATAATTAAATAAGTTGTTAATAGAGTTATTTGGATAGAGCAAAATAGAAGTATGAGTAATTGGACAATAATATTTATTATATATAATATGATATAATACAATAATAACATGTTATAATATAATAATCATATAATACAGTACATTAGGATGGCAGTTAGTGAAATCTTAAAAATTAGGAGATAAGCTAGGTATGATCGAATCTTTTATTATATTTATGGAATCATAGAATACATCTAATCCTTTACACGATTTATCAAAAACGCGACACATTCTGGCAAGAGGTCTATTCGATCCAATGTTGTTATTGCAAGCGACAACCGAAAATGTTTGAGAGCTCCTCGTTAGTCGCGGTGGCAAACGAAATTGACTTTTCCTAGACTAGCTGGGCTGTCTAGTCGATTGTGCAAAAGCTTATGGAGACACGTTATATCAGTTATAGTCCTACATTTTTTCAAGTCTATTAGGTTGAAGTGAGAAAGCCGCTCTACTAAATGAAAGAAAAACCAAAGTGATTAAATTTTCTACACCTAATATTAAGCAGGTACAAACCAATGTAGAAATAAATGGAACTAGACTGGAGCCTGTTGCTTCAACTGTATTTCTAGGGATAACAATTGACTCCAAATTACAATGGGGCCCACAAATTGAGAAAATGTCAGGAAAACTTAGCTCTGCGGTATACGCAGTTAAAACAATAAGGCGGCTGACTGATGTAGATACAGCAAGAATAGTATACTTTAGTTACTTTCATAGCATTATGTCCTATGGGATTCTTCTCTGGGGAAGCTGTGCGGACATCAATAACATCTTTATACTACAGAAACGTGCTGTAAGAGCTATATATAAACTTGGTCCTCGAGTTTCACTTAGAGAAAAATTCAAAGAGATAAATATTCTTACTGTTGCATCACAATATATATACGAAAATCTGTTGTATGTCCACAAGAATATTGACAAGTTTAAAATAAAAAGCGACACTCATAATTTTAATACTAGACATAAGCATAACCTTGTTGTACGTGCTACTCGTCTCCACAAAATAAGCAATTCTTTTTTGGGACAATGTATACGCTTCTATAACAAACTTCCTCATACTATTAGAGAACTATCTGTCAAGCGAAAACCGTAAATGTTTGAGAGCTCCTCGTTAGTCGCGGTGGCACACGAAATTGAACTTTTTCTAGACTAGCTGGGCTGTCTAGTCGATTGTGCAAAAGCTTATGGAGACACGTTATATCAGTTATAGTCCTACATGTTTTCAAGTCTATTAGGTTGAAGTGAGAAAGCCGCTCTACATAACCTTTCAGAGTATTTCTGAGGCCACATTTGTTCGACAGCATATGAGTGAATTTCTTTTGGACTCGTTCAATTCTATCGGTGTGAACACTGTAAAGCGGATTCCAGATCATTGATCCATACTTTAACCATAAAATCTATGATCTTACCATACAATTCCAACATCCTATTCCAAGAAAGTAAAGTGTCGGATATACCACAGCTATTTGTGAAACAGCCTCTTATGTTTTTTTACCTAACCCTAGATAAACGACCACTAACCAGCAACACAAAATGGCAAGGGCATCTGCATGTCTCAATTATGCCGTTTCCCAGAGTTAATTATTCATTTGCCCAAAAATAATTATACTATATAGCACCCAAAACACTCAACCATGTTGATGACTACATAAAAAAATCGGTTGTGTATCCCAAAGACTTTTCCGGCAAGTAGACACGCCACACCTCATCTGCATTATTAAGCTACACGGTGACAGGAGGGGGGAGAAACCCCGCCCACCACCCGGGCAGTTCTAACGACATGGGTCGTTTTATCTGCCCGGGATATCGTGCATCGACAACCTCACGCGTACCAGAAGGTTATTACGTGAGGGGTGGACGAACGGAGATATGGAGGAAGATTCTCCTGGTTTCTACCCCCTCCGGCACACCGTGAACCGTTTATTTAATCATAGAAATATCAACAATTCACTTACTATCTAACATTATAAAATATACAAGTTTTAGCTTACGTACTAAAGTTATAAACAGAGTAAAGAAAAAAAACAGAAATAATTATAATTTAGTAGGGTGAATGGTAGGCGATGAGATGGTGAATCCATGCTACTGTGTGGTCCCGGGTTCCGGCTGCAAACGGCAGGGGCTCCGTCGGGGGCATCTACATCGGGAGAACCAGAAATAATGACTGCAAGAAGGCACGCACCCACAGGGGTGATACGCACCCCTCATCTACAGTTTTAATGTTTAAATTGAATGATATGACGCGCGTTTGAAATGCGCGTTTTCATTGCATTGCGTTGCATATTAACAGGAATTTTCGTCCAAGTCCTCACCGACTTAATCTATGAAATGAATATTCAGTTGAAATAAGGCCCTGGCTACTTTCTGGGAAAGCCTTAGGATGACATAAACGTTTATATTTCATTCCATTTAAGACATACATACATAATTTTACTAAGATTGAAAGTGCTTCAACAAAACAAGCCCTGGGCCCTCTAATTAACATTAAAGATACATTACAGGAAACCTAATCACCAGTCACATCGGCTTTTCAAATAGTCTAAAGTCCTGGACGTCAAGCAATTAACAATATCAATATCTTTTATTTTTATATCTATATTAATATTATAAAGAAGTAATGTTTATAAGTTTGTAAGTTTGTATGTAAGGGGTAAACACCGAAACTACTCATACGATTTTAAAAATTATTTTAACAATTGAAAGCTTTATTTTATATGAGTGCTATGGGCTATATTTTATTGTGATAAATATTGGTTTTGAAAAAGAAATCATGATATTTGTAAATCAAGTCGGGGGAAAATGAGCTGGTGAGTTGCGTTATCGGAGTGCGCAGACGAAACGGTTTTGTGAGGGACCACCCCTCACTAGACTCCAAGTTATTCGGTATGAGCCGCACGAAGTTCTTGTAAGCCGCTATTTGTAAAATCAGAAATAATGACTATTTTCTTCTTACATCTACCAAAATATTATGTACGCTCGTAGACACCTAACAGAAGCTCCGGTGAATAGTGATTTTCATCATCACGATACGAGGAATAAATCCAATTTCCACATAAACCGACAGCGACTTAGCAAAGTGTGATACAGTTTTATTCACCAAAATTTGTCCTTCTATAATAAGATTCCAGAGCAAATTAAAAGCCTTTGAGAGGACCAATTTAAAAAGATAATTATACATAATTTGGTAAAAAAACCAATTTATGGTATAAGGGAGTTTGAAAATTCTGAGTTTATTTTCCATGTTGATGATTAATGAAATGCGTAAAGTTTTAAACATAATAGTATTATGATAGCTGACATTCTAATTTCCATATAATTTATTATACATCTATTAAATTTTTTTAAAAAATACGAAGGCATATTGCTAGATTGACAATTAAATATATATATTTTGATTATTCTATATAGAATTTGCATTTCTATTTTAATATAATATTCTCCCTGACTTAAATCACATTAGCATATTTTGATTATTTGTATGTAGATAATATCCAACTAATATTATAAACGCGAAAGTTTGTATGTATGTATGGATGTTTGTTACTCTTTCACGCAAAAACTACTGAATGGATTTTGATGAAACTTTACAATAATATAGGTTACACATCAGAATAACACATAGGCTATAATTTAGAAAGATATATGGTTTTCTATCATCATTATCACAATTTTCCATCACCACGCGGGTGAAACCGCTGGGCGCAGCTAGTTGAATATAATATTACAGCCATGACAACTATCACGATAGTTATGTTTTTAAATATTAAATTTTTAGCATTTAATTTTATGACGCATCCAAGTGTAGGAATGCCTATCTACTGGAGTAGTTGATTGTATTGTATTGTATTGTATTAGGAGAGCAAATGTTTGATCAATGATTTAATTTACACTAGCTGGGTGGGACTATGTAAGTCTTGACTAGATATTGTGTGTCTCCTTTGGATTGGGTCGGCAGCCGTTCGGAATGTCGGCGGAGCGGAAGGAGCTTCTCGTGCCCGTAAACGGCCCTGCGCCGTCAGACCGTTCCCCCTCCCCGACTTCCCTCCCCCTCTTCGGCTTTGTCCGAATTCTCATCCCGCGAAAGTACAGCCGAAAAAACGCTCATTAACCGAACAGCACTTGTCTCAATAATAACGCGACTGGTTTCGTCGCGCCGCCAAAGAGGGCGAGCCGTGCGCCCGCGTCCTCGAAATGGTCACTCCTGATGAAACAGGGTTGACCAAAGCTATCCGAGATAGCTAGATCCGAGGTGGCGAGATATCAAATTCAATACTCAAGCGATTTACTGCTTTGCGCTATTGTAGAATTACAATTATATAACCACTGAAAACGAAATTCGAATTTTAAATTCTAAGCGTAAACATATATTTTGAAATTTTCTCAACAATAAATAATAATTAAATAACAAATTTAGTTAATATAGTGTAATTGGCGGTTAAGTAACCCGACCAGGTTGCCACAAGCCTAGGAAATGGAAAAAAAAATCCTGAAAGTGTGGAGCTCGCCAAGACGTGTGGCCGACGTGGCGGGTATCGGGCTAAATACCTACAATCATGATGAACAGTACAACCTTCCAAATGGAGAGTGATTGGAGAGGCGTATGCCCAACGGTGGGCGAATGCGCTCTGATGAAGAATAAGAAGAAGAACCACTGAAAAATGTATGTATTAATAGTCAAAAAGGACGCGAACATGCCAACAAATAATCCTTTTTTAAACGCCTAATGCAATTGTCAAACTTTCAGTTCATAAGTTCCGATTAAAAAAATCAGAATGGGAAAATAATTTTTTTTATTTTTATTATGGTTTAGGAAACATACAGCTGTTACAATACATTTGGTACAAAATTATTAAGTTTCAAATATAAAGCTAATTACTCTGAAGAATAAACACACATAGGGGTAGGGGGGAACTGGGAAGGGAGGAGTCATAATAAGTAAATACAATTTTATGTGAATACGCTTTCCAAAATATAGTCGCACATATTATTTAATTATATTTTTCAGCACATATTAATAATATTATTTTATATATAGCAATTTCAACACCGTCATTAATCATTGCTTTCTTAAGAGCGATGGATGACGTATTGAATACGTCAATATCGCCGGGCTGCTTATTACAAAATTCACCTACTTTATAAATGAAACAGTGGGCCCGATTGCGTTTCTTTGTGAACTAAAACTAAAATTAGTCCAAGCGAACGAGACAGAGCAGTACGTTAGAGCGGAATATGAAACAAACGATCGTCGATAAATACTACCTGCCGAACTTATACTCGTCCGAATAAATTCGAGCATATTTCGTGCGGTGTAAGATTTGACCTTGGCGGGCAGTTTTAATGCGAAAAAGTGACAACCGGTCATCTCACACTCCGCTCTAGCGTATTGCCCTGTCTCGTTCAAACGGACTAATTTCCGATTTTAGTTCACGAAGAAACGCAATCGAGCCCAGTTTGTGCATAATACGTAGGTATACACTCTTTCATTAGACAATGTCAATTTCATCTAATAATAAGTACATATTGCTTTCATGTTATTGCTATTAATAAAAATATAAATGCAATCATCAACAGTCAGCACAATCTCCGTGGACAAATTCTTGTTAACGTTTCGGGAAACTTGTAGCCAGGTAGTCGTTGTTATGTAATGTAATATAACAGACTCTTCTGCAAGTTTCGACGTTTCGCGTAAAACCGCAAAAATTTTATTCCTCGTCTACAAAAATGACCTATGTCAGTTACCAGTAGGTAAAATCATCACATATGCCGATGACACCGTCATACTATTCAAGGGTTCAAACTGGGATTACACATTTGAGAAAGCAAACGAGGGCATGGAAATTGTTAAAAATTGGCTAGGAAACTTTATGTTGACGCTTAATGTTGGTAAAACCAAATACATGCCATTTAGTATAACAACCAGAGGTCAACCCACTACTAATAAAACTATTGTTATACACGAATGCGATAGCATAGAGTCTTGTAACTGTCAGCCTCTACAAAGAGAAATATCTTGGAAATATCTAGGCATCACTCTAGATTGCTTTCTCCGTTGGGATTCTCATATACATAACGTGGCTACGAAGGTGCGAATCCTTGGATATGTTTTCAAAGAACTGAGGAATATTCTGGATTCCAAAACACTAAAAACTGTTTATTATGCTTTATGTGAATCGCTTATTACTTACGGCATAATTGGATGGGGTGGATGTGGTAAAACCCTGCTAGAGCCATTGCAAGTTGCGCAGAAATTTATATTACCAATTATTCTACGTAGACCATATCGCCATCCCACTAATGAACTGTATAAGGAAGCTAAAGTTCTTGATTGTAGGCAACTTTTTCTAAAAAATTCCCTCTTAAGGCTATTTTTGGACAATAACTCAAATTTAGAAATAATTCAGAACCGGCGACCAACAAGACAAGTTGTAGAAAATAGCTTAATAATACCCAGAGGGAAAACATCATTTGGTCAAAGACATTACTCTTTCATTGCGCCGAGATTTTACTATCTGATCAATATGGAAATAAAAATGAATTTGACATTTAGGGAATTCAAAAATAAATTAAAGAAATGGTTATCGAATCATGACCGAATCATGACAGACTAACCATACATCAAATGTTAGAAATAATAGCATAATAAAACTTAGGTGCACAAATTATTAACATATTTTTAAACTTATATGTTAAGTATTTTTTAATATTGAACTAACTACCAAAAAATATTTGACTTCTACAATGAATTATACTTTTAGACTAGGTATTTTTATATTAAATCTTATATTACTTAAAACATAATATTAAATATTAATGACTGTTTCTTTCTTTTTTTCTTTTGTTTCTTTCTTTTCTCACATATAACTTTATTTATATTATTTAATCGAATCTTATATTATATTTATTGCCCATTTAATAATGGAATTGCATTTTATTTATTATATATTTTTATTATTTTTTTATTAATATTATTTTTTATTTTATTCTAAAGACCACATTTTAGGGCAATTTAGTGTCATTAGATTTTTACTAAAACTTGTAAATTTGTAGGCAACCAAGCAATCAAGCAAACTTGATTGTAATATTGGAGTCCTGTCCACCCTAGAACGGGCTAGTCCCAGTTGGGTGACAGAAACAAATAAGCAAAAGGTTAAGGTTTTGCCATTCGGTTCCTGTTATTTTTGTAAGCTAATCAATGTTTTATAGTAATTAAGTCTTGAATAAATAAATAAATAAATAAATAAGGCATTTTGGCCAATATTTATTTATTTATTTATTTAGGAATTAATTACTATAAAACATAGCTTTTGCTTACAAAGTTAACAGGAACCCAATGGTAAAACCTGAACCTTTTGATTATTTGATTTGATGATGATATATATATATATATATATATATATATATATATATATATATATATATATATATATATATATATATATATATATATATATATATATATATATATATATATATATATATATATATATATATATATATATATATATATATATATATATATATATATATATATATATATATATATATATATATATATATATATATATATATATGTATATATATATATATATATATATATATATATATATATATATATATATATATATATATATATATATATATATATATATATATATATATGTATATATATATATATATATATATATATATATATATATATATATATATATATGTATATATATATATATATATATATATATATATATATATATATATATATATATATATATATATATATATATATATATATATATATATATATATATATATATATATATATATATATATATATATATATATATATATATATATATATATGGTTCTATCAGAAATGTCATAGAGATGAATACGACTAGTGTCGAAATATTCTCAGTCATATAATTTCTTCTAAAATAAGTTACTAACATCCTTTTCTGTTACAGAAACCATCCTCCTATACTTATTACATCCAAGGGCATACAATAATTCGGCTGCAATAACTAAGAACATCATAAGTTATCAATTGCGGAAACAGGTGCTGCTGCCCTAAGTATTTAAAGAGGACATTAACTATCGTTAAAATGTTTCTGGTCCACCAGGACCCCAGATAAGTAACTTTTCATGAATCTAATTTTATATATTATTGAATATATATATATATATATATATATATATATATATATATATATATATATATATATATATATATATATATATATATATATATATATATATATATATATATATATATATATATATATATATATATATATATATATATATATATATATATATATATATATATATATATATATATATATATATATATATATATATATATATATATATATATATATATATATATATATATATATATTATGTGTGTATGTATGTGTATGTATATATGTATGTATTCGTATGTATTATGCAATGCAACGTAAGTTCATAATATCAAAAGAGTCAGCTCGTCGATACCATTAAACAAAAATCAGCATCCCTAGATACGGGTCTCTGACCTAGTTAGGACTGCGGATAAACATTTTCACCATAGGATGTGCTCAATCTCTCCCAACTCAAACAAAGTATGTTAATGGTGTGTATATGATATATATAAAGTTATTGTAAATTAATAAATAAAAAATAAAATAAATAAAATAAATAAAATTATATAATCGGCATCAAATGGAGCATAACATTCGAATAAATAGAGAATGACAAACAGAGTAGTCTAAAAATTAAAATAAATAGAAAAATAAACTTATATGTAAGAAAAGAAATAAAGACAAGTACTTTTCGTTTTTGAAGTTGTGGCGCCCCTGCGGATTCGTTGAGGTGGGCCAGCGAAGAGCGCGAGGAAGCGGCATTCGGCAGGTTGGCATCTCCCGCCACTGGGTCAAGGTTGTGCGCCCGCGGGACGGCGGCGGACGGGGCGCGGCGCGGGACGCGGAGACGCGGCTTGGCGAATTCCTTCTGCCCGCATCTGATATATTGGCCGTACCGTAATGTCGGCGAGAACTAACAAACGCCTCGTTCCGCTTCCCAGGGAACCAGTATCCTCGGCGCGACGGGCCCTTTGCCCCCTTTTGTCTCTACGCTACTTTCACCCGCCCGTCACTACTTTATGTCATTCTATACGGTCGACTTCTCCTCGCAGGCAAACTCCTTTAGCTCAACGAGCGGTTGGAATTCACCTCCCGTACCTCCTGTTATTCCAGACTCTTCACTTACCCAGCCTCTCCCTGTTATTTGAAGGGAGTTAATGGGCACTTGCTGAGTTGGCCACGAAGACCCATTCTGTTCAGGGTTGGTCACACTCACGGGTCAACACCTATCCGACGGCCTCCACGCATGAAGTGCGAGCCTAGGTAGGACTCTGGCCTTATGGTCAGTTTCCCCTGAGAATCAACCTTCTGGCGCTCCTGGACGGTCTGCGCACCGTGCGGCGTAAGCCAATCGACTGTGCACTCTGACTAACAGTTGGAGGAGTCTCGAAGCAGTACTGTTTCCTAAAGAGCGGGGGTGGTTGCGGACCTTACGGCGACTGCTCTTGAAACGACCATCGGCTATCCGATCCTGGGTGAACAGCCGGGCAAAGGACGCTGTGGTCCGCGATAGATTCGGTATACACCGTTTCACCGCTTCGTAAGGAAGAGGACCGCGCAAGCGACTTCGAACTCGTTACCAATCGAGAGACTGGAGTAATCTGGTCACAATTGGGAGTAAGGGCGTGAGTGTAAGCCCGCCGGGTAACACTCCTGGCTATCTCGCGGTTAAGGCGTTGGCCTCTTACGAGTTTGTGGCGGATCTAGACGGTGGACTGTTTTGTCCAAGTCTTCTGCGCTCACTCCAGGGAGACGGAACGACTAATCGTTAAAACTTCCTGAGGTGGCTCGCCCGCTGTAGTTGACAACCCTAGTTGTTATTTGAAGGGGGTTGCGAATGGTTTCATGCAGCTTGGGCTATAAGATCCATTTTGTTCTCGAATCGGCCCAACTCATGATTCATCTCCTATTCAGAAGCCTCCACGTGCGGAAGGCTACCCTGGGTAAGACTCTCGCTCCTCAGGCCTCACGACTGGTGAATCGGTTTCTCCTGGTAGGGACGCCTATTGGTGGTGCACTCTGACTAATTGCTGAAGAAGTTTGAAGACTTTGGAAATATACTTTCTCCTAAGCAGCGGGGATGGATGTTGACCTGTCGTCAACCGCGCTTGAAATGACCATTAGGCTACCTGACTCTGAATTCTGGGCCGGGAAAAAACGCCTTTGGTCCGCGATAGAATCAAAACAAATCACCGCTGAAGATACGGCAGGTAGAGATCGCGCAAGTGACTTCGAAACCGTAACCAGTCGGGAAGTTAGAAGTATCCTGATGGTTATTTTCAAACGGATATATCATTTCGAAACTGGTAGCCAGGGGGCGAGGCTGCCTGCTGGTTACATTACCCTGTGCCTCGCCGTAAGGCGTTGGTCTCTGACGAGCAGGTGGCATAACGAGAAAGGGGATTGTTTTTCGTCCCAATTCTTCTGCGCTCACCTCACAGGAGACGGAACGATATAATATCGTTCAAACTTTCTGAGGTGATAGGTTTGCCCGTTGTAGTTGACTGCTTCTTGCCTTCGAAGAAATCCCCAGCCGGCGAATAACCAGAAGGGTCAGGAGACGTATTATTCCTTTGGCAGCGGAGGGTAGTTGTCGACCTGGCGTCTTCAACCCTTGAATCGATTCGTCGGCCACCCAATCTCGTGAGTGACAATTGACTGCAAAATATTCAAACTGAATAACCGCCTACATCAGGTATAGGAATCAAGCAACCTCGAACCCGCAACCAGACCAAGGACGGAAAAATCTAGCCAAATCTGGTATGGTAGTAATGGCGTATGGGGTGCCCGATGGTTTCACATTTCAGTGCCTCGCGGAAAGGCGTCGGCTTGTTACGGGCGTCTTTGCGTACTGTTATGCGACTGTGATGTCCTTAAGTATCCGTGTCATCACCTCACTGCTTAAAGAATGATCTATATCGTTATTACAGCCTGAGGTGTCTGGTTCTCTCGTCGCAGATGGCAGCCACAATGTTTTCTCGCAGTCAAACTCCTTCTGCCCATCGAGTAGTTTGATTTCACCTCCCGTACCTCCTGGTATTACAGTCTCTACATTTTCCATACTTCCACGATTATTTGCAGGTTACACAGATTCATAGCTGCATAAGAGCACTTATCTGAAGCACTGCTGATCACAACATCCTACGATCCCTGATTGCATCTGCAGGTAGAGTTTGTTGCAGTAACAAAAGTGCAATCAAACAACCTAAGTCAACAAAACCGCGAACCTAACAGGGAACGAACCGGAAGTAGACACCGAGATCAAAAAGAAATACACGGCTATTCTCCGACATGACGACAATATTTTCAGAACAGTTGCCCGCAGGATAATCTTGGAATTAACCCACCTGACAGGAAATCAGAACGGGCATCGCCAAAGATAAACCTGACATTAGCCGTGCGGGAAGAACTTCCAGACAAAAACATATGATATAACCATTGTGGTGGAAATTTAATTTTTTCACAACTGCTGAATAAACAACACCGAAATTAGCAACATTATCGCGGGGTTTATTACCGATGGAAACACCGACGAAAGGTTCACCGATACCTTTCAAGATAGTTCTTCTTCGAAATGGCTTCCGACTGAGAGCTGAGCCATGATAAACACAAACTGTTCATCTAGCTCAAATTCCGTGGAACCATTTAACCCTCAAGGGTTTCCTGAGATTGTGGGGTAGAAATTAATCTGTTGTCATGGACGCATTCGCAAACCGACCCTGGTGCCAACAGAGTTAAAAGAGCGCCATTGATCGTAATTGCTCTCAATAAGTTTTAAGAACGCGACTTCTAGCGGTGACTGTTAAACAAGGAAAGACGGAGCTTTACTGGCTTGACAATTCCCTTGCTGATCGAGGAAAGACTTTTATCGGCAGTGGCCTAACTGTCACAGTAGATTATTTAGATCCTAAAGTCTTTGCGACTTATCTAAGGATGAAAGATTGCACAATCATTGTAACAATCTGAGTTGGCGGGTTCGCCCGCAGCAATGACAAATTTACTCATCTCTCAATATTACCCCCTTTTGGTTTACTGAAAATTTCCTCTTTTTCTTTGCTGACTGTCTTATTTCTTACCCTAATTAAACTCGATCAGATTTGCTTGTTTGACTGTCCTTAATATTCAAAATCCATTAAATGAGATCATCGCAAAACAGCTATTATCCACTATTTGAGTTTTACTTCTATATGGACAATTAATACCTTCGTATGGTTTCCCCATCCCCCTGCATTCTTCTCGTAAATTGTCCTTTTATCCCATTCCTACCTTCGATATTGAGTTGACGTAATATGATATTAATATCTGTTTTATTTGTTTTAACTGGACTTAAATTGATTATAGTCGTATATATTTTTGACTGAGCTATAAACTATTTCTGCTGAGAAGTTATATTGTGCCGAAAATATTACAGAGCTTTAATTTCCTTACTTTCATTTGTGTCGTTGCGTGAGCAAGTAGATTTAAAAAATATATTTTCATTGATATAGTGTATGTACATAGGAATATCGCTGGGTCTACTATGTTGTACTTGTGTGTGAAATAAAGTTTTGAAAACCAAAAAATAATCGTATTATCATTAATTACAATATCTTGCGGTACAAGCTAATATATGGAATAGATATTCATATAAGTCAATTGCATTGACTTCCCATCGAAGATGCAAAACTGTAGTAAACGAACTCAAAGTAGAACGCGGACGTTCATCTAGTTTACCATATATTTATCATTTTTTATTGCGTATGAATATACAACGGATATATAATGAAGTCAATTTCTCGTAAAACGGTTGGATTCCTCGTGCAAATGTTGGATTTATTGCACAACACCTGATAAATCAATGTTGGTGATTGGCTGTTTAATTTGATGCAATTATGCTCGCCGTTTTCGCGCAAGTTTTTAGTGCGACTGCGACCAGAGAAGCTACAGTATTATTTATTCAGATGTTTCGTTATTTATTGTTGGTTTAAATATGTTAGTAAGATAATTGTGAGCCTTTCTAATGTCTGTTACTATTCTATTAACGTCATGGTTTTATTTACGTTTATATAATCCGAGATAATCATGATTTGAGGTTCACATACAACAATAGTATGGAGACATGTCCCAGTAGCATAGTGGTTAGGTCGCCTGATATTACTTTGTAAGGTCCCGAGTTCGATTCCCGGCTGGGTTACCATTTTCTGTTGGGATAAAATTACCGGAATTGCATTTCAGTTCTGTCGATCGAATGCAATATCAAGACACACATGTTACACGCACACATACATATAAAACACTTCATAATAGGGTTGGGTGGAAGAGATTGTCTTATTTTAGTAAAACCGCCCATTGTGAAACTTTTTAATAAATAGTATGAACAAACAAACACACTATCGCGGTTGTTTGACGTTATAAAGACTATAAAAAGAATTTACCGCGTGAAGTTTATAACACCCGTCGATTCGGCATTGTTGCGACTGCCGTTGTCCAGGGTAGACTAAAGAACTGTCAATCGTCATCCGTTGATCTGCGGGTAGGCGGCAAAGTGCTGCTATTACAACGCAGGTAATAGCACCACTTCATCATTACACAATAATGAAGTGGTGGGTTCAGCGGGCATAAATATTAAAAATCCACCACGCACACAACACTCACTGTATCTTGCGTTACGTCATTTCGATCGGCAATGGGTCCATCGCCGAGTGGAGGATTTTAAAAATTCAAGCTCACCGAACCACTGCCCCTCCACCGTTATAATATAAGCAGTAACAGCAGTAGGTTGCCGTCTACCCGCAGAAAAAAATATGACGATTAACAGAACCTCGGTCTACTCTAGACAACTGCGGTTGCAACATCGATGAAACGTCGAGTGCTACAAATTTCACGAGGTGAATTCGTTTTATATTTTTTATAATATTATGGACATTCATACTATGCACACAATTGGATACAAACTAAGTTGCAGACACAATAATGACAGGTGCAAAAGAAGAATATATTATATTGTTTCTTATTATATAGTCGATGATGTCGTTCTCAGTATTGAGACTGATTTTCAGGACGTTTCCATTAAATTTTAATTTCAGGTAGGAGGCTATATACAATACGAATATAACCTGATAAGTGATTAATAAATAATATAAGTGATAAATAAATGTAGTTTATAGGTAAGTGTCGGAGTGTTGTGCTTTGGATATTTGAGCTATAAGCTCTTTGACCAGCTACCACTCTCCACAAGAAAGATGGAAGCAAAGGCGTTTAAAAGATTTATTAAACAAAAGCTGCAATCCACACATGCTTTCTATAAGCTGGCTGTTTTTTGAGCACGCTAATACTTTCAAATGGGAATAACATTAATATGTAACTTTCAGGTACCTCATTTTAGTTTTTATTGTTTAATAATAATATTATGAATTTATTATTTAATATGTAGATTACAATGTTTAACGTAACATACCTGACCGTTGTTTATTTTCCAATTTTGTTTTGATACTTTCTATTCTGTGACTATTAATATTGTTATATTAATTATTTATTTTATATGTATTTTTTTATTTTATTTTTCTGCCGTGTGAAGCCGACTTTAGTCAACGCTATTGTCAAATTAATATTTCTGTTTTAATAGTTTTATATCTACATATATTAATATATTACTAGCAACTGACGAATTCTAATATGCGATAATTAGCTTTAATTGATAATTCCTGCTTTATTGTATATTCTGAATGAATAAATTGAATACTGAATACTGAGTAGAATTTTGAAATATAAGGAGCCAAATATTTCAACGCATAGCCCAACGTAACGGATTTATTTCAAAACCTTTTAAAATAAATTCTTTTTGAGATGTCTGCGTTAATCGACATTTGAACCCCCCTCCCCAACCTCCGATTTATCCGCACCCTCGGAGACATTCAGTATAATTTTGTAGTCATTCGTACCGATTTTGAAACTTCATGATTTATATGGGCAGAATGTTCATTTTTGGAGTAATTACATTGAAACAGACTCTAGATGAAATTAGAGATTTTATCAGTAAAAATTCTCCTAATTAATGATCTTGTGTTACCCATACTCGGTTATGGTGAATGCATATATGAAACCTGCCTTCATAAGTTGGACCAAAACGTATTCAGCGGCATCAAGATATCTCCGACAGATTCCACATCCAACTCCGTCGTCATGTATCTCCGTTCCTACACAAATCCTCTTGATAGCCTCCTGAAGGTTAGACACCCGGCTCTCAATATCCTCGATGGTGACCGGCGTTTTGTGACTTAATTTCGCCTTCTCAAGCAGCTTTCCATATTGTAACCAGTCGACACGGCGGCGCTCTCTGTAGTGACTTGCTGTTGTAGCAACGTCGGTCTGTACTTCTAGAAGAACCGGCAGATGATCCGACTGGAGCTCATAAATGACTTCCAGCAAGCACATAGGGAAATGCCACGTTGTGCAGGAGAGGAGAGAAAATTTTAGGATTAACCTAATAAATTATCTTGTTTTACCCATAATCGATTATTGTGACTGCGTATATGAATCCTGCCTTCGTAAGTCGGACCAAAAACGTGTTGAAAATGTGCTTCACAAAAAACGTTCTTCAAAACGTTTGCGCCAGATTTTGCTTCCACATCTCACCCCGTCTTCAGTTATCTCCTTTCCTACACAATTCCTCCATCATAGATATGGGAAGCCTCTGCAACGGCCTCTTTCGGTCACTTCAGAAATTATTTTGTGGATCGAGTCAATTACTAGGGACAACCCACCACGTCAGGGAGTTATAACAGAATCAGGCCATTCTGACCCGATGTAGTAAACGTAAAAATTGATTTTCAACACCATCAACAGTCGAACTACGTCAACAGCTCGTAAGAGTCCAAAGCCTTACTGCGAGGAACTGGGAGGTGCAATCCAGCGGGCTATTCTCAAGCCCTTACTACCAGGTTTGGACTGATTTCTCCATCCTCCAGTTTGGTCACATATTCCAGGTCTCTTGCGCAGCTTACCTGCGGTTAGCGATAATTTGAGTTAAAACATATTGCTGATCGAAGCGCCCTTTGCCCGCCAAGCTTACACGGGATCGGGTGGACAACGGATCATATCTCAGGATAGTTGACGCCAGGTAACCAACTTTTTAGAGAAATTAAATTAGGGAGGCTGGGAGCTAAACCGTGAGTTGGGCGGACCTAAAAAAATACAGGCAGGTCATCAGGCTCAACTCTCAAAGTGCATAGAACCATTAGTATCCATTAGAAACTAATAGCGCTTGTAGTGGCAAATCCAGCGGTCAGCGGTTAAACCGATCGAAAATCTGCCATCTTATTTTAGGGTAGCCATAGAACGACAAGGTGCAATTTTGGTGGCAACCAGGGGTGATGTGAATCGGCATTTTACTGCCGATGGCACACCGGGTACTCGTAGAGGCGTGTCTCTCCTCGACGAGTTGCGATACAAGGTGACCTTAAGCTCTTGTATCGTACGGTCTCCTTTTGCAGATTCCGCAGCGATCTCTTTTCCTATTTGATCGATCTAGTCTCCACTAGTTTGTAAATCTAGCCGCCCGCATAATTGAGGCATAAAGGTATAATCTGTTATTGTCGCTTGCCGTTTGAAGAGCAGTACTGTCCTGCGAAGCGAAGATATCGTCGGGGTCGGGTTATAAACTCGGTCCGGTCGAAGTCTGGTCTCGCGAAGTTCTCTCTTGTGCACTCAATTATCGAAAGTTTTCCGAACAGTGACTCTAGTATTTTTGTCTCTACCGCTTGAAGGTTGAATAAAGAAAAACTGTTTTGTTATGTCACTTTATAATTCCACTTTCAATGTGGCTCAAATAAATTATAAAGTCAATTATTTCTATTTGTTACATTGTATATGCGTGAAAGAATGAAAATTTTAAAACAAAATTATGTTACTTTGTTTTTTGTTGTTATTTTCCTTGCCTCTCGTTTCCATGGTTTCTTTAATATGCTATGTTGGTGATTCCCTTATTCAAAACTCTAGAATACATATAATCACGGCTTTGTTGTGTGCAATGTCGCAACCCGCGGCCGGGTTTTCGGCAAATGCAGGTGTGTCGTATTTGCGATAATATATTTTGTTTTTAGATTGTGAGAATGCTTACGGTACTATGAATATTTTAATATTAATATTATTGGTAGTTAATTGTAAATACAACTATTTTGCCGAGACAGCGCTAAATTCAAATCGGGAATACTTCAATGTATTCGCAGGCTCGGCACCGGCAAAAGTAGCACGCCACAAGAGATGAAGGGAGAGCACCGTCTGCAAGTGTGCTGTCGACTTACCCACAACACTAAAAGGAAAAGAGTCATAAAGGAGGTCGTGGTGGCGCATAAGTGGTCGACCCGGGAAAAGTGAAAATGTGAAAAACCGCAAAGCGATTGATATTTTCCGGCCGACCAGGTCCGTGTGGAAACACGGTTAGAACGCACCACCGCAGTACTGCCTCACGGCACACATACGACTGACTACCTGCCTGTGCGTCGCATAAGTGCATCCCACGTATAGTCGCTGTGAGAGATTCCAATGCATGTTTAATATATTTAATTAACTGAATGATAATACACTACATTACATTACATGTGTACCCAGTTGGTGAATTTATCACTCTCAGACGTATCACTATATACTATAGGTAGTAATATATAAGCTACTATAAGTAACAGGTAGTTATTATAAGCTTTTTGCATGATACTAGCTAGAGTATCTTACCTATTTTAAAGACAAATAGAAAACCTAATGAGGTCAGGATGGGGAGGGGGATAGGGGGAGGGGTGGGGGTAAGGGGAGAGTGAGGGGGAAGGATCGGTGAGGAGGAGAGGGAGGAAAGGATGGAGCGATAGGTAGAGGTTGGGGGGATGGAAGGTGGGGAGGGAGAGGAGCAAGGCGTGGAGTAAGGGAGGGGGGTTTTGGGGGGTTTAAAGGTTGGGTTTAGGGCTTAGATTCTTGGGGGTGACATAATTTACTTACATAAATAAAATAACTTAAAATAATAATGAATTGTTTTTTTTTATTATTATTTGTTGTGTGCGTCATGTGTGAGATCATTTTTGCATCATGTGTGAGATCGTGTTTTGGCAGAAGCCCCGGATAATGACTACTAGGTCATCAGCGTAGCCCTGTGTGTCTATCCTGGCTTCTGCCATCCTATGCAGGAGTTGATCTATTGCAAGAGTCCATAGTAGGAGCGAGAGTACGCCTCCCTGCGGACAGCCTCTTGTGTAGGTGACTTCAAGGTTTGTTCCGTGAAGATTGAGAGCATCTCTTTCACTCATCTGGTTGTGGTGTTATCAACTTGTTTTGACTTAATGAATTGTTAGAAACAGATCAAATATACTCTCAAAATATTTCAGAAAATCAATAACTAAAAAACTTTGGAATAAATCCAAATAATGATGTCTTAAAATGTCATAAAAATCATTATAATGCATATAATCAATAGGTAGCTACATTTATAGATTCTTCTTTTCATTTACTGTTGATTTATCTATACTAATATTATAATGAGGTAAAGTTTGTGACGTTGTAGGAATTAACTTTGAGAGTATTGATTTTCCTAATCTTCTATAATTATGTATATTACAATCTTTTCTTATTTTTGATTTTTTTTATTTTATAAATTTGATTATTTACATTACTATTTACATTACAAGCATTGATTATCAAAGATGGATTATAATATAAAAAAATATTTTGACCATTTTTATTGCGACATTATTATTGATTTAATTTTATATTTTTTATAATCTTAATTTTACTGTTTTATAACCGACTCTTCGTTTTTATACTATCTGCAGTATTTAAGCAGTTCCAATTATTTTTAAAAGATCTTAAATCTTTATTTTAAATTGAAATATTAATTGTTTTACAATTAAAAAATAATGGTCGATATTTAAAAAAAAAATAAAGGAACTTTCAGTATGACCCACGTATGACTGGCCAGTATTTTTGATCGAGTGTACCGTCATGCTGTCATTATTAAATTTTAATATTTTTAATTAAAAACTCTCATTGAAAAATATTGGCATGCATGCCGTTAATGATGTTTAGAGATTAATCGTTTTATAAAGTATATGCAAAATTACCGGGGATTTACAAGTACTAGAGCGACTATACGGAATGCGCGTTGCACTAAATGGTCACGCGCTATTTTGCCCACGTCTGCTTGGAGGTAAAGTGGCAATGGCACCGTCCGCGGCGACAACTACTAGGGACCTACGCGGCTATTGCGGCAAGCCATGCTGCAGAGCGACAACGTTGTGAATCGCAAATGCAGAAGCCCGAACTCCCGAGCACCACCCGACTCGGGGTGGTACTATTTTCCGTATGATCTAAAACCGATCCTCGATTTCACCTCGTTTCTCATCATTCAGACAGATGATGATCGTAGGCGTCCTGCTGGAAAAGTCACCGGTTGCAAAACCATACTGAAGATATGGAGATAAGTAATCACATATGAAGATAAGTAATCACTGGGAGAAGGACAACCTCTATAGGTTATCCTCGGTTGGGATTCATTCTCGGGTGGGGCCAAGGTAATTGTTGTTCCCACCCGAGAATGGATTGAACGAACAGGAGATCCTTTTTTCGACCTCGGAACGACTCCTTACAATGATCAAGAGAAAGGCTTTATTCGCATAAGTGCTGATGGTATAATCATTCGGTTAGAACGGTTGTACCATGCGGACACATTGTTACATGATTTTTGGACACAGATGAGTAACCACATCTAATAGAATTCTGAAAATCTGTCTAGCACAAGATTACTGGTTACCATGAATTATCGAAAGACCCCTACGACGTACTGCAAAATCTACCGAAATTTCTAACCCAGTCGTTTGCGTAGACGGTGCCAATCTATTTCCTCTTACCACGGTTAAGGTTTTTATCTCTCCGTTCAAATATGGAGAACAAATTAATATCAAAGCGCATGACTATCAATAAATCAAAACATATTCCGCAACGACAACGTGCTTTTGCACCTCTATTGCAATTGTTGGAAATTAACGTTATTTAGGGTTAATGATTGAGAAAATTGTAGTTGCCATGCTAGGTATGTGATAGACTAAGATATTTTCAGAAATTATTTTTCGATCTAAGTAATGCATTGACTTTTGGTGTAAAAAAAAGTTTTTTCTAGTGGAGTCAGTCGTCGCATTCGGTCTTAAAATATGGGGGGTAATATTCAATTCTTACGTTGATCGAGTTTATAAACTATTACTTAGGACAGTAAAACAAATTGTCCCGACTAAAATGAAACAAATATGTAAGGAAAATGGCGAAAACCCTTTACGTACAAATAAAGCTGTCAACTACAACAAGCGACCCCGTCACCTCAGGACGTATTAACGATTGGTCCATTTATCTCCCGTGAAGTGAACGCAGAAGACTTGGACAAAACAGTCCACCGTCAAGCTCCGCCACATGCCCGTAAGAGGCCAACGCCCACTAGCTCCCACTCTTTACGTAAATTAATGTTTTGTCGATTCTGTACTAAACAGTACAGCAGAACAAAATCTTGCTCGAACATATTATGTTTAACGACATTTATTAGTTAACCCCGGTCCACCATTCATGTGGTACCCGGCAAGTTTAGTGAAGATACATCCAAACCGCGCGACATGTGAATTATTTCGGAGACCGCACGCTGCAATATGTCCTTTCAATATTTTTGTTATGTTGATGGCATTAAAAGCGTAAATATATTAAAATCATAATGTAATAATTATTTAATATCATTTATGTTAAATAACCTTATTAACTCTATGAATTGTTGATATCTACCAACCTCTTTACTTGATTTATTGTATTGAAATTGTCAAGCTTTACCTATGTTACAGTTCATTAGAGTATTTATTTATCTTATAAATTGTGTAAAAAAAAACTATCACAAATCAATAAACTATATAAAAAATAGTACATTAAATTACATGGTGGGTACGATGCAGTTTTCAAAGTTTTTTAAAATGTTGTTATGCGCATAAAGTTTCATTTTTAGCAGATACGTCCGGATGGATATCTTGAAATATAAATGTTTTTAATCGCCTTTAATTTATATGACAATTAATTAAAAAGTTTATGTAGGTCATATGCAGAGACTTGTCGCCTGGAACTTGGCCGTATGTGGTACGATCGGTTGGGGGTAATGAGATTTATTCCTGGTGTCATGCCGATGTACTTCCTCGTGGGATATTGCCGAGCTCTTATTGCATCAGAATTCGTAAACGGCTTCTTGAGAAAAAGTGCATATACGGTTTATATACCAAATTTTTAGAAGTGCTCACGACATTACTGTCATAAACCAATACCCACTAACGCACGTATGGCTATACTTTCCTGCAGAGCAAATGCACTGTCAATGTGCGCTGCAAAACCCTATAGAAAAATATCATAGCGCAGAAGTGATTCAACAAGCGTGTTGGTAATAACTCATCGAAAAGGCACTAGGGCAAATGTGATTTGACAACGATTGTTGGTAAATAAGTCATCGAAAATGCTCTAGTCTGAGGTATATGTCTACATATATCGTAAGTGATATTTTTGAAAAATAAATGAAATAAGTATTACTAAAAATACATTTTTAAAAACGAGCAATAATTAAAATGCTCTGTCCCGATTCAACTCTAGGCGCAGCAGCCATATCACAGTGGAACTTATGTAGAACAGACTATCATAATTGAATGATGTACAGAATTGTGTGTCCTCTCGTCGAAAGCTAACCCTGTGCTCAGCAGCCATGTCTTGGAGTAATTTATAACAGGCAATCATAATTGAATGCGTTTACAAAATTTCGTGTCTTTGCTGTTGACCGTTGAGGAGTCCCTTCGTCGGGAGCTAATCCTGGGTGCAGAATCAGGTCATGCTCACAATAAAAGTGCATTGGCATTGGAACTGAACTAACATGTAAAATTTCAACCTCATAGGATAAGAGGAAGTAGTTCTAATTCTGCTCGCAAAATTTGTCCTAAACATGCTGCTAAAACATTGCAAGGTAAATAAAAGCTTATAAAAAAGGCAAAACTACTGTTCGTTTTAGAGGACGAATGTGGCAAGGAACATTCGGGACCACTTTGCCTTGCGACGCTGCATTTACTCGACTCGTTTCATGGCTTGTGTTTACATTAGTAGTGGACTATTCCGCGGACAAGCGATGCGACGCGACGCGACGACTGCTCGGCGACATGACGTCTCGCATCGCGGCCATCGCACCACCATTATTATGCAAAGCGCCGGCCGTCCGCGCCGCTGAACGTAATCCGCCGCGATCGCGTGATAAAAGCCCGACGTCCCACACGCCAGCGAATAGCAACGTAACACCACACCCGCTGTGGTAACACCCGCTAATTGGAGCAAAACACCTGTCATGCCTGCGAATGTCACTTCCTGCCCCATTACCCCGAATTCACGCGATATGGTCGTACGCTCTTAACGCGACCGGGCCAGGCCAGGATAGGTTAGCCAGGGTAGGCAAGAAGAAATAAAAGATTTTACATCATTATAGCAAAAGTAATATAATTACTCTTGGAATCTTACCCGTTGTTATAAATAAGATAAAAACGAATTTTCCACGTGAAGTTTGTACCACCCGTAGTTTCGACAATGTTGCAACAGCCCTTGTCTACAGTAGTTCTCAAACTTATTTCGTCTACCGCCCACTTTGAAAATCAATTATTTTTCAGCGCCACCCATTTTTTTAAATTTTACAACATCTAAAACCCACAATACATTTATTACTTTAATTTTAAACGAGACTTTTTACCAGTGGGAGCAATTAAATCGCAACAATAATCATAAGAATATCTTTTATTCAAATTAAAACAAACATAATCAATTTTAATTTTAAAACTAACCTAATGTGAAGGATGAATCTGATGATTTTTAACAAGTTTGTTAATATCAGTAAGCAGTAGTAAGCAGTAGTACACTCTTTTTAGTAAGCAGCGTTGTCACAGCACTAAATCCACGTTCACACAAATATGACAATGGGAATGCTATCAAAAATCGTTAAACGATCGACCACAATCCAGAGTATAATTGCGGGATTTGCTTTTGTAGCTGACTTCAGGATTGCAGAGGTTTCGCTACGCAATATGGTGTCAGTCAAGGATCAAATTTAGAGACCTTGCTCTTGAACGTTGGGTATGTCGTAAATCATCCGTTTGCTAACTGTGTGCTCACGATCTGTAGTTACTTTCGAGGACCGGTACAGTTGATGCCTGGGAAGATCTAAAGAGAGAAATGAGAGAAATGAGGAGATACATCGCTGGAGTGTATGCTATCGATTCTGTGGTGATCTACAGGTAGTCGAATTTTGCCTTAATTCAAGAGTAACCTCTCACAAATAACCAGCCCTTATTTGTAAGTGAAGTAATAGTTCCGGGCGTAAATCAATTACTTTCCCCTGAGCTCACCATGGCTCCCAGATCAACTGTTGTATACTATGCGATAGAACACGCTGTTTCGCATTTATGGGAAGAAACAGCGAGTCAGGTGACCAGTGCTACCAATGTCAGATTTCTCCTGTTGCACCTAGATACATATAAAGAGTAGCCCTGTCTCTACTATTTTTCCGGGCCTAGGAAAAACTTGACAATGGTGTGAATCGAAAGGTGGCAAGTTGGAGTTTCATTAAATATTCAAATTCCGGAAACACCAACTTGCAACCTTTCAAAGAACTGTGCAAAGGCTTAAGTTTTCCAGCAATGTAAATCGATTGTTTGGAATGAAGACGAGTCCGTGGGGGGGGGGAGAAGAGTTTGTTGTGGGAGGGGGGGTTGGGGTGGAGTTTGTGGGGGGACTTATGGGGACTTTCGAATGATTTAGGGGTGGGGTTTGGCGCATGGCACGTGGTGGGGGGGAGGGGGGTGTCTGATTTGCCGGGAAAGGCTTGGGGTGATAAAACCGATTTTTTACATTGTTTACATATTCCAATAGCTTTTTCCAAATTCACAAAACGATCACAAACAAATTTATTGAAATTTGGAGAACAACATCTGTTGGGTCAGCTATTATAAGAATAAATAATTAATTGCGTGTGATTTAATCCGATGAGGGTTGGCGGTAAAAGTATCGAAATTAATGTCATCTTAGCGCGTAAAGCACGAGCCAACAATTTCCACCTCGAAAGGTTATTTCGTAAGAATGGCTCCGCGAAAAGATGGTGCAATCTAGCACGAAGATAATTATTAGGCACGAAAAGATCTACCTTAGCTAGTAAACTGTGGTTATCACTTTTATTTCGAATGAGTTTAAAATATAGGACGTGATTTTCTCTTCCGAGGCAGACAGAATTATAGCCAGTCATGCCTGTGATTGATGCAGTCGGATACAAAAATGGATGATATCCGTATCGCTTGAAGTACAAACAGCTTAAAAGTACAATTCTGTACCTTTTTCATTCGTTTCCATGTGCACTTCATGCATTCGTTTCGATGCCACTTCTAACAATTGAATTGCAAGGTAGGTATTACATAATCAACATGTTTTATTACTAATCAGTCTTAATAATTCTATAAACAAAAAAGTCAACCTCTAACATAGACCATAACAATATTAAAGGTTTTTAAAACCATGCCAGTAGGCCTTAATAATATACTATGGTACGTTTGCATGGTTTCATCTAGCAGCCATCAGGGCACTCAAAATACAGTATCCGCAACTGATAATCCAACACACTCTTCGTGATAACATTTTTCCCACTGCCTCCTATCTCCCATTCTTTCCTCAAGATATCTCTAAAAATACCACCCATTTTGCTTCTGTGCTTTATCAGAGGTTTTTCCAGGGACAGGTATTTTTGTCAATTTATTTTTTAAATTATTCTTTTCAATAGAATAACTTTATTGTGCTATAAAAACATAACTTAATTAATATTACACTGGTTTTATAAAAAAGACAATTTATGCAAAAATGGCGGACTTATCGTTATAGTGATATCTTACAGTCAACCATTTGATAAAAAAATCCTAATTTGCACAGTACAAACACAAAGAAGTAGTAAAGTTAAATTTAAAATAAAATTATACAAGTATATGTCAGTAACTTATGCTAAGGTTGCCCAGGAAAGGATAAAGGAGAGGACAAGGTAAGGTATTTGGTTAGTGGCTGTGTAAAAATAAATATTTCTTCAACAACTTTTTGAAAGTATGCAACGAAGGTGCATGCCTGATAGAGTGAGGGAGCTGATTCCATAAACGAGCAGAATGGACTGTAAAAGAATGCGTGTAAACAGAAGAATCATGTATCGGAATGGCGAGTGTGTTATCCCGGCTTGATCGAAGTGGAGGACCGTGGCCTCCCAAAGGGTGGAAATTCTCCCTGAGATAGGAGGGTGAAGTGGGGTTATTGAGTATGTTGTAGAGTAGCGACAACGTATGCAAATTTCTTCGTTTGCGAATATGAAGCCAATGAAGTTGCTCACGAAAGCAGCTAACGTGGCCAAACTTTCGCAAATTAAAAACATACCTGAGGAAGATATTTGCAGACGCTCCAGCTTATTCAAAAT
The DNA here is from genome assembly GCA_944548615.1 of Micropterix aruncella. Lineage (NCBI taxonomy): Eukaryota > Metazoa > Arthropoda > Insecta > Lepidoptera > Micropterigidae > Micropterix > Micropterix aruncella. The sequence continues at coordinate 1,827,989 of OX155959.1, forward strand.
AACCTCACTGGCGTCTATATAACAAACATCACCCTAGTCAAGTATAGGCGTTAAGAGTGTGGACACAATCATTTTTTTATGTGACATAGGAAGAAATCTTTGAAGCCGCCGGAGACTATGAAAACCATGGAAAATGCGACGACTTACTTGGTTTACTTGATCTTGCCAAGAAAGATGTTGATGTATTATAATTCCAAGGTTTTTAACATTTTTGGTAAAGATCTTTTGTGACAGCTCTATGTAATTTAGAAAGTTTTTGGAACTGTTGTCCATAATGAACGTTTGGGAGGGATTTTGCTAAGGGATACTAACAATACAGCATCTTTTAGTTCTTGAAGCACTGTTTCCTACAGAGCGTCTAAATAAAAATATAAAATATATTAAATAAAGGTAAATGCAGTTTAACACAAGCTTAAAAAATTTACTTTCGTGCCTGAATGCGGATATAAAATTACAAACATATCAGACATCAGCAGAATCGACTACCTAGATGTCTTTGCCTTCTCAGTGAATGGGGTGTTATTAAACTAAGAAATAGGAAGCCCTTAGGAAGGGGGAAGGCTGCTGCATCCACCTCAAAACATCCTAATATAATAAGTTATGATGTTACTGTTCAAGAAAAAATGGAGGATAATAAGGCCTAGGCTGTTTTTAGGTAGGCCATCATATCCGCCGGTAACGGAGAGAAGAAAAGGAAAAATAACTGCGAAAATCGATTCTGACGTGACATAGGAGTGTAAATTTAAAGAGAGATTATAAAAGTAGAATTTCACATATTAGTTAGGACCAATATTACTTGAATTTCTTAAATTAATCGGTTGATTTTTTATTATTTGAGCGGCTTGACCGTCACCGAAAATGCGAGCGAGGAGCGGGGACTGACGAGCACATTGTAACTTGTTGACGTTTAATAAAGTATATATTAATTACGAATAAAGTATATATTAATTACGATTTTTATTTCTTAGGCCTTATTATACGATAGGCCTTAATACCCGCAGGTAATTTACAACGAGCGCATAATCCGAATATTATTGAAGTAGAACACAAACCTTTAAAGCTTAAAATACGTTATGAAAAGCCGCTGTATAGACAGCGGGGTGTTCTCCCAGCACAAGTAAGAGAGGGAAAGATGCTCATCGGTGGCATTCTGGTAGTTCCAATTCATTGAATATGGTTGACTACTATTGGTTTTGCATGAGTAGCTAAGCGAGCGTTGCATCAGGCTTTCATCAGTTTCATCGTCGCTCGTCGGCACTCCTCTGGCAGACAAATTGACGAGGAGAAATGTACAGGTGGTGTAAACGGTCGCTGCCCATCGGCCGCCTTTGAGCGGCAAATGGACTTATCCATTTGCTCGCATGATAATCGCCATAAGTGTGAACGCGACGGAGCGAGCTATCGCGTTCATATCTGAGAGAGACGGCGGATGAGACGAGGAGGGCACGGGGAGGACATGTAACTGTAAAATCTCCGGTAGTGAAGTGAGTGAGAAGACGTTAACTTATCAGGGGCGAATTGGGGCAATAAATATAACCATTTTCTGAATCGATAATGAGAGGTTATTACTCTATCACAGATATATTTTTAATCGACTGCCCAACAAAAAAGGAGTGTAATGTGTCTGTTATCATATATGTATGGTTTCTGTTTCTTTATTCCTCTATAATTTCTAAACGCTAGAACCGATTTAGAAGTGTGTAGTGGCGGCATGGCGTGGCTCCGCTCAGCCGGCTGGTGATAAGCGACGATTTTTTATATGATGGCACAGGTTTTTATATTAGCTGTAACTTTTATCTCACAAAGACTTAGGACTCACCGCTTAAGTAACAAACGAGAGCCATGAAAAGAGCTTTACAGCGACATATCGCTGGTCGTTATAGTCGACAAAAAAGCCAGCGACAAAAAAGTACACGAGTTTTGTAAAAGCTGATACCTTCAGATCAGACAGTAGTTTGGCCCTAAAATGCTAAGGTAGAGTCAGCAGGCCAGACTCCGGGATACCTGGCCCTGGCGTACTAGAAAAGATGTGATATTAATTAGTACCCCCAAAGTGTTTTGGAAAAGCTTAATTCATCAGTAGACAGTGGATACAATACAGAAGTCGAAACAAATGGTCAGACTGCTTAACAATAGAATGCGTGGCGTCAGCATTACCAATATGCCCGTAAGAGTCTAACACCTTGCCGCGTGTTACTGGAAACTTAGCGGGCAGCCTCGCGCCCTTACTACCAGATTTGGCCGGATTTATCCGTCCTCTCGTCTGCTTCCGGGTCCGAGGTCGCTTGTACGGCCTTTTACCTAATATTAGCGGTAATCGGTTCGAATTTATCGCGGACCATGGCGTCCTTTGCCTGTATTTTACTCAGGATCGGGTGGCCAATGGGTCATTTTAAAAGCGGCTGACGTTAGGTCAACAATCACCCCCGCTCCATAGGAAACCCTGTATCGTTTCCAGGTCCCCCGGTTATTCGCCGGATACACAGTCAATTGGCTGACGCTGTACTATGCGCAAACCGCATAACTACGCCCTAAGAACTTCACCCGGGGGAAACTGGCAGACTTACCCACTCAGTGGCAGGGGAAACAAGACTCATTACGAGGTTACAAATTCTACGTGGAGGCCACCGGAGGGTGGCTGAAACGTGACTTAGGCCGACCCAAAATGAGTGAATCGATTGCACTGTCCGGATCAATTCAAGGGTTGAAGACCTCAGATCGACAATACCCTCCGCTGTCATAGGAAACATACGTCTCCAGACCCCCCTGGTTATTCGCCGGCTGAGGCTTTTTCGTTTTTTTTCGCAAGTGCAGATAGTGCTCCAACATACCAGTTCCGCCCGAAATATTCCCCCCGAATCCGCTATCTTTTGATTCCAACCGCCTCCGACTGCAGGATTACAGCCATGGAAAAAGCTCACAGCGGCCCTGATAGCTTAAGTCCCTCTTCGAGGAGGCTACAAAATAATTGAATCTTGAGATGGGCAGGCCAGTGACCGGCAGTTTAAGCAACACCACCCAAGCTACGCGAAACCGTCAGGAACCGTTGAAATTGCAGAGTGAACTGCACAGGACTGGCCTAAGAGAATTCTTTTAATAACTTCACCTTTAGTAGGGGCTTTTCCTGGTGGGAGCTGAGCCACAAATTGAGCCAGCCACTAAATAGCTGACTTTGCGGTCTAAGCTGTATGGAACCATTACGGGGGGAAGCCTAGTTTAGAATGCCAAAAAAACATGTTCTTATGATTTACTTTTTTAACCTAAAGTAGAAATCTGATCGGGAATCTTTTGTATTACTTTGATTAACATTTGAAAGATAAAAATATTTTTTGTAATAGAAAAAAAACTTTATTTGAAATATTAAATTGCAAATGTTTCTACCGCTGCAGAAATAACGGTATCTGCTTGCGCCGGTAATAGCGAGCGTAATTTTACCTGAAACCTACAAAATAAAGTAAGTAATTTATTTTTACATATGTATTTTGTAGATGAACTAAAAAAAAACCTAAAAGTTATAATTTTTCAAGAATTTTTTAAAATAAAATCGATTTTCACCTCAAAATTTAAAATCAAAACAAAATAAAAATATTCCTTTTTTATTATTTTTTTTCACATAGAAGAGAATTTAACAATCTTTCATTTGCCTTCTTGTCCCTTCGTTTAATTTTTATTTGCGTTTTTTAAATTTATAGTACCGGACCCTGCCAAGCGTTTTTGCTGGCAATTCCATATTCTCTAAACTGTGTCTATATGTGAGAACCTGTTATTGGCTATCATTTATTATTTAAGTTGTTATTTAATATTTTATATGGCTGTTGGTTTTCCTTAAAAAATAAATAAATAAATAAATAAATAAATAAATAAATTTTCTCTTAGAACAACTCGATCCGTCATGTAGTTTTTTAATCACCAGCGCGGAAGTGAAAAGTATCTATGATTTTGAGAAAAACGCGTTTGAAGTTTTCTTTAAAAAAATGTAGTAAGGTGTTTACACTTACAGCTGTCTGAGACTATCTGATATTCCGGAGGTAGAAGATTCTCTCTCTCCAGGCTCACCCTTAAGTCCCAACCTAGATATGTAATATGATATTCGATCACCTGTCGGTTAAATTGTTTTTATGGCAAATTTATTTGTCGAATGCTGCGAAAGATGCGGCCCTGCGTCATCTCCATTGACTATTCTCATTCACATGTTGGTCAATGAAGAAGCGGGACAGCGCGTCACGCGCGCGTCCGCCAGAGAGAGAGGGCAGGTGATAATGCGCCGCGAGCCTAGTTCCTCCTATCTGGAATTCACCCAAGTAACCCAGTGTCCCATATTTCGGCTGACGAAACACTTTTACTTCTCGGATGCGCGCGGCAGAGCGCATCGATATGTCATCATTATAATACGATGATATTGTAAGCTGAAAGGCTCAATGGCCACGTCATAATCGATTGAGGAAGACACTCTCAAATGCTTACAGTCGATGAGCGTGGCAGTGCAAGTTCTTTACTTATTCCTCCTTATCATAGAGTGCCTCCTCCTTACCTTCTATAGCTGTAGATCGATGATCAATAACACTACGTAACAAAATATTTTTTTTCTCTGCTACTGGGTTGAAAATACGTTCCTTATATGTAGTTCCTCACTTCACAAAAAAAACCTTTTTTAAGGGGGTGTGAACATAAAACATGATTATTAAGCATTTTTCAGTATTTTTTTACAATAAAAAACAATTTAAATAAAAAATACAGAGAAAATAGCTCAAACAGCTCTAACACGATACTACATCGAATACATTCCAGACAATGGAGTATATTTTTGAAATAATAAAATATCTTTGAAGACAGAATGCATCTCTACAGACGACGAAACCACCAGGCGATAGCAACAACATCAGCTGCCACTCCCAAGGGATATAATACACCGAATATCACACAGCAGAGACCGCATAACTAAGATGAAATGGCAAAGGGCAGGACATCTAATCCGAAGTGATGGGGGTCGTTGGAATACAAAACCGGTACATTGAAGACCACGAATGGGAACACAAGGCGTTATGATGCCGCCGGGCAGATGGATAGACGACTTCAAAGCAGCTGAAAGAAATGACAGGCAGAAAATACCTACTCAGATCAATAATGAACAGATTCTGAAAAATGTGTACCTATAGACTTTCTTATTCTGAATATACCTCAAGTAGATTTCCTGATCTCTTTCCAGCTACTTTTAAGCGCAATATGAGCACATTTGACAACTGTGATAGGTTTTGAACCGAGAAAGAGATTGGAAAACAACACTCTAACCAGGGAATCTGCTTCTTCATTTCTTTGTTTTTTCTGTGATCCAGTACCCACACGAGCTTTTATAAAATATTTTGTAAAATTATCTGCTATCATTTGCAGCCTTACACCCAACGAGCATACTAGAATGGTTTTCGAATGAAAATTAATAATACTGGCACCATCATCAATGCGTCGGTAAAACTACTGGATATACTAATGATATCGATATATTTGAACACACTGCACAAGCCCTTAAAGAAGGCTTATTAGTATTGGACAGAGCAGCAAAATATATGACCTGAATATAAATTCGGACAAAACCAAAAGTATGGCTGCCCAACTTGAAAGAGTGAGCCTACCTCCAACTTTCTTTTTGAGTCCATTCACCAGTGAAGGGGTGAAGGAGAAGAAGGCTGCAAATAGGTTTTACTTCGACCTCCAGTCTCGAATCAAACCGCATATGTTATAAATGAGGACAAAGACAACCTTCTAAAAGACACTCATCAGACCAGCCACGCTTCAGAAACATGCACTCTCATCAAAGCCGATTAAAATGGACTAGATGTCTTTGAACGCAAAATACTCCATAGGATCATCGGTGCCGTACAGGAGTAGACGAACAAAAAAAAAATGATAAACTGATGTTGTGCTTGTTGTGGGTTTCCTGAAAATCGGAAGGCTCAGTTCACTTGGAATGGACAACTGGGAAACCAAACAGCACAGTATGGAATAAAAGAAGATTCTTGACAGAGCAAAGGCTTTCAATGACTTGTAGCACTAATGATGATGAGGTACTCATGAGCGAATTACCATCTTCATGGAATGTCGACTTAGATGCCAGTCATTTACAGTGCAGGCGGCATGAATTTGGAACTCTGTGCCTTTGACCGTCATAAAACTTGAAAACCTGATTGGGGAAAAAAAATCTATTAAGATATATTAAATTAACGTTGAATACCCCCCCCCCCCTCCTTACTCCGGTATCCTAGTGTCCTTATATCCGATTCCTTCCTTCAATTTTGAGTTGAAACATACTATTTATTTCTTTTTTATTTTCTTTATTGTGTTAGGACCTCTACTTAAAGAAATAACAAATATTATATATCGATTTGCCAATATAAATATTTAGTAACAATAGCCCTGGCGGTATGATCGTGATATGAGATATGTCCACTTGTCAATAGTCCCACTATGCTCTACTTTTTTGTGTCAAATAGAGTTTTTCTTCTTATTAAAGTGCCTCACCTACAGGATATTGGCTGTCAGCTCTATGAATGTTTCCCTGTCTAGGGCCAAGCGAAATAGTTCTTCTACGCTTGAGATGTTTGTCCACTCTCGGATGTTGCGGAGCCAAGACTTTTTTATTCTTCCAGTTCGTCGTTCACCGCAAACTTTCCCCTATCATAATGAGCTGAAGCAGTTGGTATCGTATTATGTCTCAGCACGTGGCCCAGGTACGCTTATTTCCTTTGCTTGGTTATGGGGTAAAAGTTCGCGATCTCTACCGACAAGTTGGAGTACTCTAACATTGGGAACTCTCTGGATCCTGCTAATGCGGAGCATTCTACGGTAGCACCACATCTCAAATGCTTCAAGACGCTTCTGGGTGTCAGATTTCAGGGTCCAAGCTTCGCTACCATAAAACACCACAGGCCACACATAGCAATGGAGAATTCTTATTCGGAGCTTGATGTTAACCCCTTGAGTATGATACGACCAAATCTGGTTCTGAAACAATTATCCGTTGAGTATGATACGACCAGATCTGGTTCCGCGTTTTTTTCACTTCTTTGACGTTCTCATATTTATTCATAATTATCTAATTGTTTTACAAAATGATATTTCAATATTCTATATTCGAAATTTCAATGCAATCGTTGTGCAGTTGTTCTTTTTATGATTGGTGTAGTAGTTTCGTAGTTATAGTACTTTAAGGTCGATGTCGCCGAAAATCCTGCAAAAGAGACAGATGCATCCATGAAAATACCCATTTACTCCAAGGGTTAAGTTTCCTTAACATCAAGCTCCTAAGAAGGCTGGCTATTACCTTTTCCATTTTCTTAAAGGATGCTCGGGCGATTTCAATCCGAGTACCAATTTCTTGTTCGCAGTCCCATTCTTCGTTTACCCAAGCACCTAGGTATTTGTACTGCCGGACTCGCTCTAGATGGACGTACTCTGTCTAATATGGGTTGTAACATATGTTCTGTTAGGCTAGCCGAACGGTGTCGTCCGCGTATCTTAGGTTGTTAATAACTTTACCATGTATCTTTACACCAATCTAAAGGGCTCCTAAAGCTTCTGTTATTATGGCTTCAGAGTATAGGTTGAAGATTAAGGGCGATATAATGCATCCCTGTCGAACACCGCGGCGAATTTCAACTTGTTCGGTTTCTGAGTTTTGTACTCTTATAGTGGCCTTTTGGTTCCAGTACAAGTTTCTGAAGATTCGGAGGTCTTGGTCATCTAAGCTGGCATCATTCAAGCGCTCCATAAGAATATCATATCTTATGAGATCAAGGGCCTTCTCATAGTCTATGAAACACAAGATGACGTCAGTTTGCCTTTGCATTTTTGTACTACCACATTAAAACTAAAGAGTGCCCCACGTGTACGCATACCGGAGCGGAAACCAAACGGACTCTCCCCTAGTTGTTCATCACATTTCGGTCATATCCTATTGTGTAATATAGACAAGAACAGTTTCATGACATGACTCATTAAACTAATTATGCGGTATTCAGAACACTTTCTGACATTCGCTTTTTTCGGTATTGTGATGAAAGTAGACTGTAGCCAGTCTTCAAGTATTTCTCCTGAGTCATATATTTGTTTAAAGAATCGGGTCAAAGCATCAATATAGTCTTCTTCTGGGAGTTTAAGAACCTCTACCGGCACCTTACCTAGTCCTAGAGCTTTGCCTGTTTTGGCAGATCTTAGTGCATGCTTGACCTCGGATCTCAACAAGAGTGGACCTGAGCTAATGTTTGTATTGTTAGCTGACATGTTATTGATGCTTCTGGAACAGTCTTCAAACATTTTCACCATATATTGACGCTATGTCCTCTTCCTAATTTCTATATCTAAAATAAATCTTCCGTGTTAATCATAGAGCAAGTCCACTTTGGGTTTCCTCCGAAGTCCTGCTAGCACTTTTATTTCCTTATGTCGATTGAAATTATCGTGTTTACGTAAAAGTTCTTCTACTTTGTTACATTTATCTGCATAGAATTAGTCACGTGCCTCTCGTATCTGTTTACGTATGATTTTATCTAATTCATTATATCTTGCCGTGTTTTTATTCAGTCTTCCCCCCTACAACAGTTTCAAAATATATGTTGTCATCCATTGTTGTTTCAATAAATATTGTTCTGATTGTAAGCATTTGTCGCAGATGTTGTTGACTGTTGTTTTCAGCGTAGACCATATTTTCTTTGGTGTTGATCGTTTGGCTAGACTATGGTCGGCCCAGAGTTTTTAAAACAAACAATTATGTATTTTTATGTCATGCTACCTGATAACCGATTCCCAGCTGCACATTCTACTTTATTTCATTCCTTTAATACTGATTATTAATACAGCTTTAAAAAATATATAATCAGGGCTAGGTTCATCGTGGCTCTTCTGGAAGCAGAGGGTGCACTTCTTATTTCTCCAAGGATGCTAAAACAGTATGAGAATTGACATCATTGAGTTTACCACATTATGTTCGTATTTTTGAGTAAGCCGACATAGCTTGTCGGCATTATCTAGTTTCTTTTAACCTGGCATCGATGTTTATTTTATTTCATGTTTCTCTGTGAATGTCACCTAGAACCGCGATCAAGCGAGAATAGAATGACCTTTCTGATCTCTCCGTATATTAAACAACATAGGCAATTTAATTGTCAACACGATCGTTACGACGAAGATTATTCTTAAAACTTAACTTATCGATAAATCGTTCTCAAGTTCAGTTTCATAATTTATAGTTTACACTGCGAACCCAGATCAGCTAGCGCGTCACAACCAGTAATGTAAAGCAATATACTCTTTTCTGAGTAAAGGCTGGATAGGCTATCAGTGTCAATGATAGGTTCTCTCCTATGTATAACTCATTAACTATTTACACGAACCGGATGTGGAACCAGCTCGCTTCTGCCATTAAGCACCTTATCAGGGCTCTTCTTGTATATACACTTGATACACGCGATATAGCACGCCTAACATAAACCTATTAGAGCCAGTATTTTCTTCTTTTTTAAGTGACACTCCATTCGAAGATCAACGATTTTTACCAAATGAAATTGAAAACTAAAATCGGGAGCGATAAATCCGGATCACCAACATAAATGCTAATATCTCGGAAACTTAGAATGGGAAGTGACATAATAAGCATGTTAAAAATGAAGATTAAATAGTAGGAAAGCTTCTTATTACTTTCACCCCAAGGAAAGTAATAAGAAGCGTGAGAAAGGAGAGGAGTGAAGGGTGAACGGGTGGGGGAGAAAGGAGGGAGGGAGGGAAGGAAGGGATGGATAGGGGAGGGAGAGGGGGAAGGATGGCGGTGAGGAGGGCGAGAGCGGGGAGATAAAGGGCGGTTGAGGGGAAGGTGGGGGAAGGAGGAAGTCAAAGGGAGGGGGGGGGGGCGTGGAGGGGGATGGGTTGGGAGGCTGGGCAGGGTTTAAAGAGGGAGGTTTAGGGGGTTTGGCACGCGGGGGTTGCATGCTTACCGGGAAATGGGGTGACAAAACCGATATATTTTGTTGTGAGAACTGGAACAAAAGCAAAAACAAATGCCGGAATTCGTATTTTGTTTTTCCAAGAATTAATAAATTTTATTTTATCCTTTTTGATGGCATTACGTTACATCAGGCAAGTGGTTTTATCAATTTTATTTAAGTAGTATTGAATATTCTATAAAATACTTTTTATTTTAATACGCCAGCATTCCTGGTTTCATAGATATCAAAGTTTAAATTTGATGACCAGGATACATTGCTCCCGAATATATGTTTACACGGAAAATACAACGTTTCTTTCTTCTACTAGTATACGTTTGGAGTATAATATTATACATTTATTGATAAAGAAAAATGTAAAAAAAAAACAGCTATACATGTACAGTTTACATGAGATTGTCGGACGCCGTTCATTTTTAGGTATGAAAATGATAGTTACTTTTTTGATAAAAACAGCTACAATTTTAGCTACAGCTACTTTACACTTGAAATCAAGGGCTACTTTTTTTACAACATGGACCAACAAAAATGGAGTGTAATGTTTTCAGTTTTCATCTATGTATGTTTTCCGTTTCTTAATTCCACCATAACTTCTAAACGCCTGAACTGATTTAAACATGGGTTGTATTGTTAGGATCGCTATGTCATTCCGAGTGTCAATGGTACTTAAAATATCAAGTAAATAGTCGTTTAAATGTCCAAATCCATAAGTGTCAATATACTAACATATATGTATTGGGTTTAGAGTCAAATGGAAAGCCTGATTAAGTACATTTCGGAAATGTACATGTATCTATATGGATAAATACATAAACCACAAATGTTTCATAAAAGAACCGTAGTAAAAATAAATATAAATACAATAGTTCTTTTTCTGTAACGGCAGTCGTGTTTTTCATTCTTTTTAAAACGCTTTTTTTAGGTCGACCTGTATGTAACTATGTAACGGAATCTAAGGTAACTAATTTAACTATCTTCCAAGGATCGTAGCGTCATGAAAATTGACAGCTGTATGTAGTTCTGATGACAATACAATAATATGGTACTGTCGAACTGATCTGATTATGGAGTCGGAATATATGAACTGAAACTTCATGATAAAACATCGTATCATAGCTATTGTTTGGACTTGTTAGAAAAGTCTTGGAATGAACTTTGACCACGATTAGGTTTCAAGGTCTGATGATGAAGCCGGAAGACAGGAACTGGCATTCCATGATGGAATATCGTATCATAGTCGTGTTTGCACTTGTGAGAAAGGTCACGTAATGGACTTTGAACACGATCAGGTTTCAAGATTATAACAAACCTAATATATATTGACTTGTAAATATTGAGTGTAAATAGTGTAAATATTGATATAGGTGCCTGTATAAAATGTATATACCTGTACATGGAGAGTGTAAATAGAATAATTTTTTTTTGGTTTTTACGTGCATTTATAAAAGCGTGTTTTTAGTGTATTTTTTTTTAAATATTAATTTATTATTAATATATTGTAACAAAAATCCAAATTTGCGTGGCATGTTATGTTTCAAAAACATGTTGCACGCATTGCAACATGTTTCGCTTGTATTTCTAGTTTTTTTTTTGTATTGGTCTTACTCAGTTTTCGAGTTGTTTCGGAATCATGGGTCACAATCTCAAAACAATTTCCCAAAACCATGTAAAATTGCTAAAAGCTTTGAGAGTTGGATCTGTCATAATAATAATGATAGCCGTATTGCACAGCCCAATAAAAAATGACCCTTCTGGTGTACTTGCCATAAAAAAAAAACTAAAAAAAACAAGGGATTTATTTAAACAATCGAGTTCAAAAACAATTTTAATAAATATAATAAATATTACCTAAAATATTACTATTTTAAAGGAACATGAGTAGCTATGAGTTTTTTTTTAAAATCTAAAGTTGGTATAACTGCAGGCAGTCCAGTCTGTCCAAACTCGCCACAGTAATTGAGGGAGTCATATTTTCGAAGATCCGCGAGGTGTGTGCACCATGAGTGCGGCGTTTTTTTAAAGTAATGTGAACAAGGTCTCATTTTTTTGTTAAGCGTTTAATTCTTTTCGGGATTCAATTAGATAAACGAGTTTTGTAGTAATGGTGTGTTTCTCTTTCCGTCAAAGCGGGTTTTTGGCTGTGCCGCCTTTTTCCATATTCCAATAAAATTCTACAATAAATCGGCCCACCGCGCCTTGATATTTTTCTCGCCTGGATATCCGTTTGAACGGAAAAACTTAACATGTCACATTTCTGAAGTCTACCACATGTATGGACAGGAGATTGAAGGAGGAACTACCTGCGAATAAAAGGATCTTGTCTTATAACTTTAAATTTGTAGTTTTATTTTAAAATTGCGAAGGTGTATTCTCTGTCTTGCCAAATTTAGTGACAAACTAAATCCTTCCCCGACCCTGGGGTTGTTTTTTTATTGTTCGGTCATAACCTAACCTATAGTATTTTTTTTCTTTTTCGCGTTTTAAATAAACGCGATGGCGCTCTTATTTCTTCTTGGTATAACGCGATCGGATTGCAAATCGTACGTTATAAATTGGCGCCCGACGTGGGGCCTATAAACTAAATTTTGGCAGGTAGAAATATCTCTTCGCAATTTTAAAATACACGTTTTCGCGGTGATAAGTGGTAGTCTTTTCAGATATTGGTATTTTTGTATTATTTTTCTCAGTTTTGTATGAGAATTATTACTGTAGCCACATTGTGGTATTTTTTTCAAATTGCGGTATTTTTTTTGACAGCTGTTGACGAATTTTGCAAATAATTTCGCATTTTTGCTTTGTTAACTATTTCTGCGGTTCGCCGCGAAAGAATGTTAAGTTCGCCGCAATATTTTAAGTAATATACTGTAATTTTTATTAAATCCGGCGAGAAACATTGTATAGATTAATATTTTGTGTAATAAGCGGTTTGTATTTTTCTGCGGTTCGCCGCAAATGAACGATAAGTTCACCGTATCTTATACTATTCTGTTGCCGTTTCTTAAACGTTTATTGACTAATTTTTGTAATATTTTCAGGTTCAAATTGGATATCCAGGTGGGCGTTCTATCGGTTGCCGAAATTGGTAAGAAAAAGGTGGCACAGAGGGAAAAACGCAGTGAGCTTGTTCCATTACTTTAATTTTTTAGAATATTATTTTTTTATTGGGATTTTTTTTTTTTTTCTTTTGGGTTTTATATTTTTGTGGTGGAGATTTAAAAAAAAAATAAAAAAATAAAAAAAAAAATATGGAGGTTCCGGTTAGCAGAGATTTCGACGTGTCGTTTGAGCGAGTTTTGAAGCCTTTGTGCTTGGGTTTCGTGTACAACGGGAAGACTTGTGTCGTTGAATTTTTGGAACGACTTGAAGAAAATAGGTTGGCGCGAAACATTTCTGACGCGCGTTTATTGAAATCCGCCTGTGAGCTTTTCACAAATCATGCGCTCGTATGGTATCGCACCCGGGTTTCACATATTGAGAGCTGGTCTCAGCTCGCATGTGAATTGCGGAATAATTTTGGTAGTGCGAACTACGACCGCGACTTGTTGAGGCAGGTACGTTCCCGGTTTCAGAGGCCGGATGAGCCGCTCCACATTTTTGTTACCACAGTGTTGAGCTATTTCCAGAAATTGTCTCGGCCACGTCCAGAGGCCGAACAGCTGGAGATAATTTGCTCTAATTTGAAGCCGTACCTGCAACAACAGTTCGCGTTAGTGACCATCCACTCCATTGAGGAGCTTCTACACCTAGGTAAGCGTTTGGAAAACGCTCAGTTGTCGATCGACGAGTATAATCAAAACCTACAGGTTTTTAATAAATCCAAAGCGTCGTCGTCCAAGACGGTACACACTATCGATCACTCCACCGTTGACATTGCTGATAGGGATTCTTCATTTGTTCAGCAGTTCCAAAATTGCGCGGTTTCTGCGGTAGATTTAAATAATTCTAATAACCAACCCCGGGATGTAAGTCACCCTCGGGGTGGTTCAAATAGAAGTGGTTTCTCCCGAGGCAACACGACTGACGTCGGCGGTCCTCGCGGAGGCCCTGGAGCTTCGCGTGGTGCTCGTGGTGGTACTCACCACGGGCACTCTAAATATTGTTACCGTTGTGGGAAGTTTAATTTCACCGTTGCTACTTGCCCGGCTTGTTCAAAGGAAAGAAAACCGGTTCAACCTCATCAGAATGTTTCAAAAAACTTGCCCCAACGAGACCGAATAAGGTCATTTGTTGATTCGGTCTCGTTGTTATTTAAAAACGAGAAGGATAACCGTCGTCCGTTTCTAGATGTTTCGTTAGGCGACATAGCTGTGTGTGGTCTACTCGACACGGGTTCGAGCTTGACAATTTTGGGTGCCGATTCACATAAGTATTTAATTGATATCGGTTATACTCTTCATAAAGAGCCTTCTTTGACGCTCAGCACAGCTAATTCAAGTACAGTACGGACGATTGGCTATATTTCTTTGCCCTTTAAATTCAATAATCGCTGTCAGGTGATCCGAGCTGTGGTAGCTCCGGATATAGGAACTTCTCTGATTTTAGGTATGGATTTTGTCCGAGAATTTGATTTGGTACCTGAAATTTTAAAATATGTTCGTTTAGAGTCTAGTGATGTCAGTTGGCACTCCGTCAACGAAGTGAGGGCCTTGCATCCTTTCGCTTCCCTGACGGAGAATCAACAGTCGTTAGCTAACAAGATGATTAAAAGTTTTGAGAAAATTTCTACGGAAGTCAAAGGTCTAGGTCGGACAAATTTAATAACTCAGGTTATCGACACTGGTGACCATCCACCAGTGAAGCAGCGGTATTACCCTTTGTCTCCCGCTCGTCTACAACTGTTAAACGAAGAAGTGGATCGCATGCTAGAGTTGGGCGTTATTAAACCTAGCCAGGGAGGTTGGAACAATCCAACTATTTTTGTTCCCAAGGCGGATGGGACTTTGCGGTTCTGTCTTGATAGTAGAAAAATAAACTCGATAACGAAACCGGATGCTTATCCTCTCCCGAGAATAACTACCATTCTGGACAGTTTGCGTGATGCAAACTATTTGTCTTCTATCGACCTATCAGCTGCCTTTTGGCAAATCCCATTAGAGCCTGCCTCGCAAGAAAAGTGCAGTTTCACTGTCCCTGGACGAGGATTCTTCAAAATGACGGTGACTCCGTTCGGAATGCGCAACTCGTCAGCGTGCATGCAGAGGCTGGCGGATCAGTTATTTGACCCGTCGTTTAACAACAAAGTATTTTGTTATTTGGATGATATCGTAATTGTCTCATCGACCTTCGAAGAACATATCTCTTTGTTAAGTAGAGTTTTAGATCGTCTTGTTTATGCCAATTTGTCCATCAATTTCAAAAAGTGCCAATTTTTCCGGCATGAGTTAAAGTACCTGGGGTATGTTGTAGATTCCCATGGCCTACATACAGATCCCGAAAAGGTAAAGTGTATCCTAGACTTTCCCACTCCTAATTCACCTAAAATGGTTAAGAGTTTCCTTGGAATGGCCGGTTGGTACCGGCGTTTCATTCGTAATTTTTCCAGTATTGCTGCACCTCTTTCCCGGTTGACTAGTACCCGCAAAGGCACTCCCGCGTTTGCATGGACACCGGAGGCTGAAGAAGCCTTTCAAAAATTGAAATCCGCCTTGATTTCAAGTCCGATCTTAGCTTGTCCTGACTATTCAAAGCCATTTGCTTTACATTGCGACGCATCGTTGTACGGTTTAGGTGGTGTACTTACCCAGACAGTGGATGGCGTAGAACATCCAATCGCTTTCACGAGTAGGACTCTCCTACCGGCTGAGACTCGTTACTCTGCTACTGAACGTGAAGCCCTAAGCGTGATCCATGCTGT
Organism: Micropterix aruncella; assembly: GCA_944548615.1. Lineage (NCBI taxonomy): Eukaryota > Metazoa > Arthropoda > Insecta > Lepidoptera > Micropterigidae > Micropterix > Micropterix aruncella. The sequence goes on from OX155959.1 coordinate 1,843,832, forward strand.
CGAGCATTTTCGAGGCTACTTTGAGGGCGGTCCCAAGGTCAAAATCTACACTGATCATGCCAGTTTGCGTTGGTTTTTATCGCTTAAAAACCCAACGGGACGCTTGGCTAGGTGGGGAATCCGTTTATCGGCTTTTGATTTTGAGATCATCCACAAGAAGGGTGTCGAAAATGTCGTCCCAGACGCGTTATCTCGCCTACTTCCTGTAGCGGCTGTCTCGGTTGTCGCCGATCCCTGGTACAACGATTTGGTTAATGCGGTATCCGGCAATCCTGCCGCGTATCCCAATTACCAGATCTAAGGCAGTGAGTTGTATCGTTACTCGAGGAGCAAGTACCAACTTACCAGTTGTTACGACTGGAAGTTAGTTGTGCCGTTACCTCTCCGAGAAAAGCTAATACAAGAAAACCATGCTTCTGATTTGGCAATTCATTTTGGGGTCTTTAAAACCCATCGTCGTCTTTGTTTGCGCTATTTTTGGCCAAATTTACATGGAGACGTGGTTAAATTCGTCTCTAAGTGCGATACGTGTCAGCAATACAAACATCCGAACGTGTCTCCGTTGAGTCATTTGGGTAATCCAAAGTCGTGTGCCTTTCCCTTTCAGATGATCTCCGTCGATCTTTTGGGTCCCTACCCGATGACGAGAGATCGAAATATACATATTCTAGTAGTCACGTGTTGTTTTAGCAAATATTGCTTATTATTCCCTTTAAAACGTGCTACTAGTAAAATCGTTAGCCACATTATGGAGCATAAGGTCTTTCTGCAATTTGGTGTTCCGCAGTATGTCATTTCGGACAATGGGAAACAATTTATTGGTAAGGAGTTCACTGGTCTAATGACCAAGTACCGAATTCCCAAGGTATACTTGAACCCGAAATATTGCCCTCAGGTCAATCCAACTGAGAGGCAGAATCGTGGGGTTGTCACGGCGTTGGCGTTGTCAGTTAAGGACGACCATCGCTCTTGGGACCTCCACCTTTCTGCCATTCAGATGGCGATCAATTCGGCTGTTTCGGAAGCCACGGGTTTCAGCCCTTTTTTCCTTGTCCATGGTCGAGAACCGATTTTAGATGGTTCTTTTTATACGCAATCCCCGGAATCCCAAGCCGAAGTTATATTCGGTAGCAGAGTGTCCTACGCTCAGGATTTGAGTGAACTTCCTGGCGTTTTCCATACCGTGCGGAAGAAATTACTTCAATCGCATGCTCACAATAAGGTATATTACGACCGCAAACACCTCCCGGCTGAATTTTCCGTTGGGGATATGGTTTATAAAAAGACTTATTTTCTGAGCAATGCGGGAAATTACTTCATTTCAAAGTTTGCCCCGCGGTATGAAAAATGTCAGATAGTGAAGAAACATTCTCCTTTGGTGTATGAACTGCTTAATGCAGAAGGCAAGAATATAGGCACATGGCATATAAAGGATTTTAAACTAAATCCCAAGGACTCCGTTTGATGTTGTTTTTTTTTGTTTTGGTTGTTTCCTCGTTAACATACGTATAAAAAATGTTTCATCTTAGTCGAATGTCTTCGATTTCATTCTCTTAATAATTGTCATGTAAAAGGTGTGGTACCGGGTGGTTACCATTACTGATATCATTTTGTCTGTGTCCGTCGTGCTAGCAAACCTGTCTAGCACTACCGGGGTTTGAATGTCGCATGAAAGGGAAGTATGCTAGAGCTCGGTATGAAAGGTAATACTTGACATCCAACATTTTCCTACTAGGCATTGGCTACTGTCGAGTCACAACAATTTTGGCTAATATGTTTGTTTTTTTTTTGGTGTCCACCATAAGTTTACTTAGTTTTGCTTTATGGTTTGGAGGTCGTCAGGTTTTCCTTCGACAAGTTGTGCGGTCCTGTTATAAGGCCACTAGGACTGTTGTCCGTTTTTTTTTAATGTTTATCAGGCTGACCTGGTAGCCCTTTGGGGTTGATAAGTTATTTGGAGTTGTTTGGTGTTTGTTGTAACTCTCTACGTTTATGTAGAGTGATTTATATTAGCAGTTGACCTCTGCAGTACCCTGCCGAATGGATATTTTTCTTTAGTTAACGAAGAGAAGTAGGAGTATTTTGTTCTTTATTTTCTTTTATTTTTTTATGGTTACCATTTGATGAGTATTAGATAGTTCACGTGTTTTTTTTGTTATCAGTTGAGATTTTTGTTAGTGCTCTATTAGTCACGTGCGAATCGGGACGACTCGAGGAAATCGTTAGTGTCCTGCCGATTTCTTTTTGGGGGACTTGTTAAACATTCAGAAATCTTATACCTTGTAGTGAGCGAATGATTACATACTGTTCACTCAGTGAACATCAGTGAACGGGAGTTAATGGGCCCTTGCTGATTTGGCCACGAGGACCCATTCTGTTCAGGGTTGGTCACACTCACGGGTCAACACCTATCCGACGGCCTCCACGCATGAAGTGCGAGCCTGGGTAGGACTCTGGCCTTATGGTTAGTTTCCCCTGGGAATCAACCTTCTGGCGTTCCTGGACGGTCTGCGCACCGTGCGGCATAAGCCAATCGACTGTGCACTCTGACTAAAAGTCGGGGGAGTCTGGAAGCAGTACTGTTTCCTATAGAACGGGGGTGGTTGCGGACCTTACGGCGACTGCTCTTAAAACGACCATCGGCTACCCGATTCTGGGTGAACAGCCGGGCAAAGGATGCCGTGGTCTGCGATAGATTCGGTATACACCGTTTCACCGCTTCGTAAGGGAGAGGACCGCGCACGCGACCTCGAACTCGTAACCAATCGAGAGACTGGAGTAATCTGGTCGCAATTGGAAGTAAGGGCGTGAGTGTAAGCCCGCTGGGTAACACTCCTGGCTATCTCGCGGTTAGGGCGTTGGCCTCTTACGGGTTTGTGGCGGAGCTTGACGGTGGACTGTTTTGTCCGTCTTCTGCGCTCACTCCAGGGAGATAGAACGACCAATCGTTAAAACTTCCTGAGGTGACGGGCTCGCTCGCTGTAGTCGACAACTCTAGTTGTTCACTCAGAAGCTTCACTGGCTATCGACCCGGAAGAAAAGGGACATGAGAGTTCTCTGTATGCTCTTCAAGATCTTGGATGGCGTCGCTCCCACTTACCGGCAGATTAACTGCACTATCGGCTCATGGACGCCCTCTGAGATCAAAAGACCACCTGCTACTCTCTATCCCTAGTCACAGTAGTGACTTCTTCTCATTCTCTTTCACCGTGAATGGAGCCCGTCTTTGGAATGCTTTGCAGAAAAATGTGAGAATCGCGCCAAGCATAACAACTTCTAAAAACAGACTCAGAGAGAATTTGAAATCTTCCAGATAAATTCCCTTTCCCCTTCTGTTCCCCTCCTTTATAAACTTTAGCGTCCTTATAGGTGTTAGATTATTATGGTGTGGCAAATCCTGTGCCCACAAAGAGTTAAGTATATATTTCTTTCTATCCTCTTTTATTTTATTTGTCATACTCTTTATATAGGTTAAGTTATGTAGTCTACTCGCAAATAATGTACATAATGTACAGGCTAGCTCTAAAATATTTCCTGCAGGCAATAAGCTCGCCTTTTCTTAGGAATGAAGCGCTTTTTTATTTTCATTATTATCTCTAAATGTCTGTCTGTGTGTGAGAGTTCATTTCTCCACGATAGCGACCAAACTTTTCATCCGATTTAGCTGAAATTTGCCATGCAAGCATCATTCGGTCATGGCGTTGAAAGGGTTGTAGTTGAAATCGGTCCACAGGGGGGGGGGGGCGTGATAGTCATACTTCAGTCTCGAAATTTGGACTTAGAGACTTGAAATTCGGTATCACGTTGTGAAATTTCCGAAATTACGTTGTGAAATTTCGGTAAGAATGTCTCATATACAAGCGACACAGGTAATATTTAAAATCTGACATATTATTATTTAAGAAAATACTACATAAATTTTACAAGTACCATTTTAATATATAGGTAACGGAAAATACTGCAATTATTCTACGAATTGGCGCGCGGGGTGCTTGCCTGCTTGCCGGGAAATTTTTTTTTTGTATTTATTGTAAGGCCCTTAGTAGTTATTTGTAATGCCCTGTTCTTTTGTGTATAACTCTTAACAATCCTATCCTTACAGCTTAGCGATTCTGAGTTAAAAAGATGCAGAATTGTATTAGGAGCGCATGACACTGTGTCGGACACGATTTTGATGTTTTAAGAGGTAACATTCATACAACGAGTCACTTTCGGTAGAATTGATAGATAGCATTAATTCGAACTAGAAAAACTTTCGATCAATCTAGTAACACTTGGTAGGTACAATTTAACACGTCTCATTAGCGCTGAGACGACTCGTCCCGAATCGACTTGAGATAAGAAAGTCGCCGATATATTGAGATCATTTATCGATTTTGACTGGATTCCGTTACGTTTATGAGGATTTTATAGATTTAGAGGATAATATATATATTCATTAATTAATATTATACATATTGTGAATACCCGACATCAGCACATTAATTAATTGTTGCGATTTCAGTGTATGAATATAGGCCTATATAGATCAAATAAATATAGACGCTAAAGATTACCTAGCAAAATTAAGATTTTCTGGAGATTAGGAAAATATAAAAACTTCCTGGATTTAAGTTCGTTCGTTAACGTTTCCAGGCCAGGTTGGGAAACGTCTCTCCAAAAGTATGAAAAAAAAACTAATTGTTATGTGGCTTTGAAGCGTCCAAATCTGTCTACTTTGCCTATTTCCATTCCCTATTAAGTTATGGCCTCATGTTCTGGAGAATGGCGGCAAATGTTATTAGGATCGATTAGAAATCCGAAAAACGAGCGATTACAAATCCGTTCTCAATATATTTGCTAACATCTTGCAAGCAGTACTTCATCGAATCTGGTAACATGACTTTGTACGCCGCGTATATATATATATATATATATATATATGTATATATATATATATATATATATATATATATATATATATATATATATATATATATATATATATATATATATATATATATATATATATATATATATATATATATATATATATATATATATATATATATATATATATATATATATATATATATATATATATATATATATATACATATATAGATATATATACACCAAAATATCATGTATACGAGAAAAAATATCGAGACTACTTCAACTAACTCAAATATTGTAACGTTACCCGATTAAGAAAAAGCCTGTTGTTAGGTCATGGGAAAATATCTTTCATGGAATTTAGGATTGCCGTGGAAAAAGAAGGTGTAATGGTTTAATGATGTGTGTATGTGGGCGCCACCACGGAAATCTAGGATGATTGGGGATTCGGGTCGCTACGAGAAAAAGCAGGCGTGGTCGCTGCCTGACCTTGAACGCCGCAGAAGGGGATACGCGACAGGATTTGGGACCGCGGCAGCTCAGTGGAAAGGGTCGTGGTAAACCCAAGGAATCCTGCGCGGGAAAAGGAGAGCTTCTGGAAGAGAAGGACAGCCTTGCTTCTATTATGAGGAAAGGGGAAAAACTATGGAAAGAAGAGTGGAGGAGTAATAAATAGGGATATAATATGTACTTACTGTGGGCTTATCGCCGAACCTGGAAAATAAAGTAGATATTCGACCGCTGTGAAGTCGCGCGCGATCTGAGCTGTCAGATCCTTGCGCGGCGGTCTCTGCGCCGATGTGTAGCGGCGAACTTCGCGCCGATTCGGAGCAGTTACTTTCGTATATTACTAATCTGAGCTTGCACCTCATATCATAAAGCAAGAATAGAATTTCTCTCCGTGTGCGAGAGATTAACCCTTTTAAAGAGAAAGACTCAAAGTATAATACAAGGTTTATTACTCATAAAATTACAGGTTTTGTATTTCTTTCGATTTAAGTATATTAAATGTATATTCGGGAGGACCTCTAGTACCTTTGCAAGCCCTTCGGAGCGGAGGAATCGCCGGAGCGTGCGTGGAAAGTCACGGTAGGTAGGTCACTAAACTCACGGTAGGTAGGTGCTTACGGGTATTGTGGGAATTTCGGAAGGAATTATGGAACACCTCTATCGATATGCTTTCATGTTGTTTATGCAAAGGGAACTCTTGAAATGGGAGAAACCTTCAACAACCGCGGCGCGCGGGCCTCGCGTTACGTCGGTCTGGATGCCGCCGACTACTATGGTGGGCGTTCTCCTGAATCGTCCCACGGCTTCACGGGAACTACGCACCGAATCCTCGGATTCTCTCTCACGCTTGGCTAGGTTGAAAAGTGTGTCGATTGACGATTAAACGAGAAAAAACGCCCTAAGGCGAACTATAGAGAGCGCTCTTGCACTAGATTCGATTGATTAAATTGTTTTAATATGGAATATAACAGTTATTAGCTGAACTCTGGGGTTTTAAAGTTTGGGGAGTCAGAAAAGCGTGAACCCTAGAAACTCGCCTGATGTGGAAGGTAGGTCCGTCGGAGGCTGGGGTTCGTTGCGGCTGACTGCGGGATTTGCGCACTGATATCGCCCGGTGAAACTATTGGATTCCAGACGAACTTTAAACGTGTCACTGCGGCTCCGCTTTGCAATAAAATGTGAACCACTGGGGGGTTTGACCCCCAGCGGCCACGGGCACTTCCGCTTCGTTCGGCCGGTTCAAAACTAAGCGAGGGTATATAATTGGACGCTCGATCCGGTCGGTTTTGAATTTATTCGTCTGGCAATTTTTGCCGCCGAATCCGACTAGGGGTGTGCGTTGTTGTATCGCATGATGCGATTACGGCAACGGTTGGAAGTCGAGATAATTTGTTTATTTGCCGATTAAATTGTGGCGAAGTGTAAAGTGAATTATATCAGAGTTTTATTAATATATTTTGAGGAAGTGAATTCTCGTGACGAGTAGTTCGTCACAATATTCATTCGCATGATACGCGAAATAAGAGGACTTGCGTCATTTTAAGGTGCGACTAAGTAAGGTTCGAAATAGATTTCTCTGTCAATCTTACTTATTTTACAACAAACTTCCATTACACATTAGGGCCTTGGGGAAGTTCACTTTAAGGAAAAGGTACAAGGTATTTTGATTAAAACCCCCATTTATAGCATTGAAGATTTCCACAATATCAATTTTTCTCAGCTCTATTGACCTACTTGACTATTATTATTCCTTATTTTTTCTATTATCGACTATTTTACAATTGCGTTTTTTTCTGACTACTATCTAATAATTAGTA